>HE670699.1:4918-20634 GCA_000313835.2 Heliconius melpomene melpomene | reverse complement strand
TAACATCAAACCAACGAAGAATATGCGATAATGCGCTATTCACATCGTCATAGTTTATTTTATTTCTGTCAACCTTAAATATTAAAGAGGTATCATCCGCGAAAAGTACAATATCACATAGGTTCTTCACATAAAAAGGTGGTGGAAGGATCAGAGGACCAGTATAGATCCTTGTGGAACGCCCATCTTTAGAGGAGATCCAGATGATTTTACATTATTTATACTAACCGTCTGGATTCTTTGGTTTAGATATGAGGCAATAAGGTCAAGGGCAGTATCCTGTATACCATAATGTTTTAGTTTTAACAACAGAGTTACATGGTCTACGCAATCAAAGGCTTTGGATAAGTCACAAAACACTCCAATTGCATTTTGTGACCTCTCCCATGCGTCATAAATGTGCTTTAGGAGTGCAGCACCCGCATCCGTAGTGGACCTACCTTTGGTGAAACCATATTGCTCACTATGGAAACAATTGTTAATATTTAAGAAAATTGTGAGCTGGTTGAACATTATTTTTTCAAATATTTTACTTAAGGATGGCAAAACAGAAATTGGTCTGTAATTTCCAGGCTCAGATCTATCTCCACTTTTGTAAAGCGGCACTATTTTGCTATATTTCATTAAATCAGGAAAAGTACCGGATTCTACACAATTATTAAAAATTAAAGCAAGGTAAGGAGCAATATTAGGTATAATTGAATTAAAAACTTTAACAGACATGCCCCATAAGTCACCAGTTTTCTTTAAATTAAGGCTTTTAAAAGTTTTGACAATTTCATCTGGTGACACATTCTTAAACACAAAATTTTGTCTACAACTATTTACATGGGTTTTTAGTATTAATTCTGCTTCCGAAGGAGATGATGGCAGTGAACGTGTTACTTCAGTAGATATATCAGAAAAAAAATTTTGAAAAGTATTTGCCACTTCTAAATCTGAATTTAGGATTATATTATTAACTTTTAATTTAATAGGTTCACTGACAGCTCTAAATCTCCCAGTTACAGTAGTGATAGCATCCCATGTAGCTTTAATTTTATTATTAGAGTTCAAAATTTTTGCTCTTATATGCATAGACTTAGCCTGGACACATACCTTTTTAAATATTTTTGAATAATTTCTAACTTTTAACAAGAACGCCGGATCTTGTTTCCATTGCCTCATATTATATAATTCATATAGTTTATTTCTGCTTCGGTATATACCAACAGTTGCCCAGTCGCTAAAAGATAACTTCGAGTTTTTATATATCTGTTTAACTTTAAAAATGTTATCAAACTCTGTAGTGAGTAAATTAAAAACTTTACAATATAGCTGATTCGGATTTAATCCGGTTATTTCTAAGTTTGCAATTTTTTCACTCACTTTATTATTAAAAAGATTAATTTTATTTTCAGTAATTGGTCTAATTGATATTTGTTTACGTTCTGCGACTGTTTTATCTATTACCGAAAACATTTGACCACAATGATCCGAGCTAAGATTAGTAATAATTTGTTTTTCTACAGTCTCACAATGACAAAAAACATTATCTATACAAGTAGCGGACGTATTCGTTATACGAGTGGGTTCAGAGAAAATATTAAACAAATTAAAAGATTTAAATAAGTTCAAAAGACGAAGGCTTAATGATGTCACCTGTAGTATATCTATATTAAAGTCTCCGCAAACGATTAAAGATTTACTATTCGAACTCAAATTATTCAAAACATCCTCCATTTTTTCTTCAAATACTTCAAAACTACCTGAGGGGGGTCGATACACGCATACTATAATATGTCTATTGAATTCAACGCAGGACAATTCAATGGAGCGTTCGTCGGAGAGAGCTACTATATCTGGTCGCGATTTACAACGTATATCATTTCTCACTAATATAAGCGAACCGCCGCGGATTAAACATTTTATAATAATCGGTGGCGTTTTAAAGATTTTTCCATACAAATTTTCAACCCCTTATTTGCAGCCTTAGGGGAAGAATTCTAGAAAACCATGAAACATGTGTTTCAATTAAATACTTTTAAGAGTCTGAATTTCAAATTTTATAAAAATTGGTGCAGATTTAAAAAAATTCTATACAAACTTTCAACCCCTATTTCACCTCTTTAGGGTAAAAATTTTTCAAAATCCCTTCTTAGTGGATGTCCAGATTATGAAAGTAAACATTTGGCCAAATTTCACGTTTCTACCATCAGCAGTTACGGCTGTGCGTGCCTCTTACCTCAGTCAGTGAGGACAAGCCTTTTATATATATTGTTAGAAACTATTGGAAATATTAAATAAAGTAAGAAAGGTAATGAATTAAAACAAGGCTTCAAATAATTATTAAACAACCAAAGGGAATTATCTAGCAGTCTAATAACAATATCTGGTTCTAAAGAATTCATCGGGCAGAGTGACGTTAGCGATCCTTTTCTTTCGGTCGCCGTTGACAGTGACAGTCGTTCTTATATAACCTCTATGGTCATTATTTCTAATTATTTCTAACAATATAGATAGATAGATGTAGGGTAAGTGAAAGTGGATTTCTTTTGAAAACTTGAGGTTATAGAAGACACTTGAAATAGAATTATGTAATAGCTTAATAATGTTAAATTTATTTATTTATGTACATATAATACAGCAATATTTCATACGAATACGTATAGCTACAACGTTAATGCACGAACGAACAGCAAACTAGCCCTGTCAATTATATTCATATCTCTAACTAACCGTAACACTCGATTTTAAAATCTTTTCAGCACCCTCTAGACTACTTATGATAAAAAAGCTGCTTCCTGACATACAAATTGATACACCATTTCTTTCCTTTTTCTTTCATTTGCGTAATTACAGAATTATATAACTTGATATATTTATTATAATGAAAGTACTAGGCATTTTTAACATAATTGTTATATAGAAAATTTTTTATGAAAAAGAGTTGTACAAGCGTTGCAGTAATTTTATCGCTTTGGTAGGTAGGTAGTAAATTTTCCTGAAATTCATATAAAATATTTAGATTTGAGGTCCTTTAGAGCATAGAAAAAAATCAAGCATCTAAGTTAATGTATATTTGTAGTTGATTTCATACAAAATTAGTGCATATGTTCGCAAACTTAAGTTTGTCAATTACATAGATACAGCATCGAAATTGGTACTGACCATTCGGAAGCGTGGGCGCAATCGACTCGCCACATTACAGTAAAATGTGCAGCCTAAGAGAAATATTCCTTAAAGGGATTTATCTTCATTTTCATAAATGCTTCTACTAGTAAATTTTATTTAACACAACACAGATCTTTGCTAGAGAACGAGAGAGCTAGCCCACTAGCATATCTCTATTTCTTTAAAATAAAAATATTTTATCTGTATTGAGATATTTCTTAAAATATTGTTTATTTCAGTCGTTTCCGGAGTATAAATTCGCGTATTCAGTTCACGACCATCATACAGGCGATGTGAAATCACAGCATGAGCATCGTCACGGTGACGTCGTCCAAGGGGGATATGAACTAGTCGAGCCCGACGGTCGCTACCGGAAAGTGGAATACAAAGCTGATGATCATACCGGGTATGGAAATTTTAAAATACGGAAAAATAAATTTTATTGTACGGAAAAATTACTGTTGTGAGTTAAAATTTATTGAATTATTATGATGTGTTGAAATTAAATATAATTATTAATATTTTCATTTCGCTTTGGCAACAACTAACAAGGCAAGACGCGGTGTTATGCTTCGCCACTCAACACACATTGCCTCGAGAATTAGGTGGAAAGTGCGGGATACAAAGTGAATCTTAAAAAAATATTATATTATTCTACTGCTTCTGCTCTCTGTGATCTATTCATATTACAGCCGAGAAAGGTGTAATATATCTAAAATTAGATATATATGAAGTAAATATTTGGTTTACTACAAGAGGAAGGTAGAAGGTTTAATCCTTAGTAAAACTTAAAAACAAAATGCAGCATTTTGTTCGAATCTTATAAATGCACAAGGAGCAAAAGATAACATTTGCAATTGATCACGATTTTAACTTACATATTATATTAATTTTAGGTTTAATGCTGTTGTCCATCACTCATCACCACATCACCATATCCATCTGGAACATCATATTTGATAAAAAAAACAATTTTGACGCTGAAAGACTGAACGGACCATCGCCCTTACTTATTAAGCACTGTACATTGAAATGAATAATAAAAATAGCGCTATTTAATTAATTGGTATTTTTTAATAATATATATATATATATATACTTTATTGCACTTTAAAAAATAACATATAAGTAAAACAAAATTGAGATATTCGTTAACAATGGTGGGGTTATTTCTAAAAGAAATCTCTTCCAGCCAACCAAAGGAAGTGGATATGCCTGTCCAACAGCGGGAAGAGATTACAGTGCAGTTTTTAACACAGAGAGAAAAATAAATAAGAAATTAAAAGTAATAATAATAAATAAGACACGTAATGATTCAAATACGTAAATAGCTACATATACATCCAAAAATATGCATCCTATATACATATATACTGTAATTACAAATTAAATAAATAAATAAACATATTATTCTACCCGTGAACATATTATTCTATTGCCATTACATATATGACTTATGTATAATTCTATGACATACGGCGTTGAATGCACTCAGCACGCAATGTCTCTAGTTCAAGCGGAAACTAGTATATATATGGACCGTTTATTTTGAGAGTGGTGTAAGTCCATTTTCTTTTGTTTCGAGAAAATTAAAGGTTAGTATGTCGATGATTATGCAATTTCATTTACCGACCGATTTTAAGTTGTGGGTTTGGGTTTTTTTTGAGAAATTAAACACGGACTAGTTATATATAAAAAAAATACATTAAATTAAGCATGAATTACGTGATAGCTCATTTTTCTCAAAAATGGACTTACACCACTTTCAAAATAAACGGTCCATATATTGTTCGTATATATAGTGTTCGAAGTGTCTTAGCAATACCACAAAGTAAGTTTTACTATATACTATTATATAGGATGAATGGATAGCAAGCAAATCTGCGTCCAATAATAAAGAAAAAGCTGTTAATAGCTTTACCCTCATTTTTCTTTCAATTTTCTTATTTTCTTTTTCATTTTTTTTTTTGAGTCCATAAGAAAAAATTGTAACACTATTGACTCACTTCCTGCCTTTATTTGCACTCGTGTTAAGTCCCGTGAACATATTATTCTATTGCCATTACATACCTAATCCTTATTTATTTCCCAAGACGAACAAAAATGCAATAAAAGTAACTTTAAAACGGGTTTTTTTAGTTTTACAAACGATTTCTTTATGTTAATTTTTAGTTGTTAGATATTGAAACTCAGAGTCCATATATTGAAATATCTCGTCGTGATACTCCTTAGTTACGTACTTACTTTTTATCCCACATATAGAAAGGTAGGCAGAGAGAACCTTCTATCCTATTAGATGTATACGGGATTAAAATCTAAACAGGATACGCAGGATATAAATCGTGCATAGAGTTTTTCTCTCTCATTTCACCGTTTATTATTCGTCCGATAGAATTGTATTTAGTATAATTTGCTTTGAATTATTCGCAGGCGTCATACTTTAATACCTTCCTAAGTAATTAAATTTATGTAATTAAGCAATTATTAATAATAATAATGTAATTTTTCTACTGTACTCGTATACACTTGTAACACAAAAAGGCCACAACAATTACGTACATATAATTTATTATTTAATTTAATAATTAATACGCCCATTGTTCTATTGTAAATGAATCGGTGAATCATGAAATCGTTATATATACCTAATAATACAATTATAATGCCTACATTCTCATTAATTGCTTATAAAAGTTTCTAATATATTTAATTCATAAAATGTTGCTTCAATATATCAATTACAGTAGTGTATTTTTTAAGAAATAAATTGGTGCTACTAAAACTGCTGTTGTAATAAATACTTAGAAGAACTTGACAAAGTTTCCGGTCACGCAGAAGGAGAGAAAATAAAAAACCATCACCATCACACCACCATCACATAATTTATGCATGACCACTCATAAAATAAAACATTGAATGCTAAGATAATCGATATAAGTTACTTCGAGATATTTTTAATTTGATTATTAAATATAATTTATTGTTTAATTACTCAAAAGCAGCTTCACGCTGCATCCCGCACATAGTAGGTTAGGCAGAGGGAATGTAGTGTTAAGACACTCCGTTCCACACTTTCCGGCAAATTCTGGAGGCATTGCGTGTCGAGTGGTGGAACTCAACGCTGAGCTATAGGCGGGAAAAAGACAAAATAGAAAAGAATGAAATTTTTAAATTGAAATTTCAAGTATTTGAAATTTGAACACAAATATATTTTTTTATTTGTATGTAAGAAATGTATCAAGAAAATATTAACTAGCAAATTTATATAAAATCAATTTAGTAGTAATCAATAGTACCACTACAGTGTATCGATATAGTCATTTAAGGTAGTTGCCCATATAGAATTATACAAAAGGAAGATATTGATTATAATAAATCGTATATAAAAACCTTTGTAGGCCTAACCTAAAGGCTTTGTATGTATAATAATATTATTATAATACGATGAGATTGCCCGTCATTCTCTTTATTTCATACAAAATAATAATTTATATTCGAACACGCCCTAATTAATAGTTGAGCTGTGAAACTGTATAATTGCTACTGTATTGGTTTCTTGTAGGAAACAGAAGATTAAAACTCATAACAATATCTGTATATAAATACACGAGATAGCGTGATATTAGTTAAGTTTGCATCTCCTATTGAACGAAAATAAAGGCGATGGTTTGGAAGGTATAACATTTAAAAATCCGTTTTTTGTTAATCAATCCTTAGTTTTATTTTTTGTTATTATAATTATAAATATTAATTTCAGATTATAACATTTTTAGGCATGGCGCTTTTGGCGCTAAGTGATGCCCGAGCCCCTATATCAAAACAATCTGTAATAATTGAAAATTATGAAAAGCTTTCACACGTTGAATCTCAAAAGCCTGAGCATCATGAGGGATACGTAAGTTTTATTCGTATTTTTATCGCATAATATTTATTTTCATATTTTAAAATACAACCAGTAATTATTATATTAACATAAAATAAAATTTCACTTAGGCTTGGGCGTATCCCTCTTATGAATTTAAGTATGAAGTTGATGACCCTCACACTCATGACTTCAAAGGACACCATGAAACGCGACATGGTGACGAAGTAAATGGAAAATATTGGCTTGTTCAACCAGACGGTTTTAAACGAACCGTCAAGTACTACGCTGACAAAAGCAGCGGGTAATATATATTATATTATTTATATTAGTTTATAGGAATATTTATATTATAGTTACTTTATAAAACCTTGCAGATTCAAAGCAGATGTTGACTATAATAAGCTACACCATAAGTCAGAGGAAAATAACGAAGAAAATGAAGAAAATGCTAGTGGTGAGGAAGAAAATTCGACCGAAGATAGTAGTTCCATAGAAAATAAAAATAGTAATAATGAGGAAGAAAGTACAAATGAATTACTTAATAATAATAATGATTTAGATAGTAATAACGAAGGTGAGTCCGCAGGTCTTGGAGAACAAAGTGAAAGTGAAAATAATGATATGGAAAACGGACAAGGACAGGAAGAATCTAACGGTGAAGAAAACAATAACGGCGAAGAAGATAACAATGGTGAAGAAAACGAACAAGAAGCAGGAGCCAATAAATATAACGAAGAACATGAAGGTGAAAACAGTGAAGAAAATGATGAAAATGAAGGAAGTGATAATGGTAACGAGGAAAGTTCTGATGTTGAAAATAAAAAAGAGAGACACGCCATTAAACATGAATATCATTTTATTATTCATCATCCAAAATATATTAAGACATTATGGGATTGAATGATTTAACTCTGTAACCCGTTACTAATATCCTGCCTAGAGTATAACTATAGTGTATTGTAAGTTAAGATGTTAACATTTAAATATTTATGAAAAAAAAACAGTATTTTTTTTGTTTTTTTTTTAAACCTATATAAATATATTACTAGTAGCAAATATTAGTTACACCTAGCTGTAGTTATGTATTGGTAGGTATAGCATAACAATATAAATTTAAAAAAATATACAACAAGTTTTAAAAATACGAATATTTAATAATTATTTATAATGTACAAATCATTATTAGTTATTGCTTATAGCATTAAATGCTCCATTGAACATTCAACTAAGTAGGAGTTTTGTTTCATATTGCTTAATGTGAACAAGTGGGCTATAACTTAAATAAAATTTCACTTCATATTCATATGACAACATTGAACATTTAAAAGAAAATAATTTTGAACCTAATATTGTAACAACAAATACATTTTACTTTTTCAAATAAAAAGCAAATGCTTAATATAAATTAGCCCTGTCGATAAGTCAATACAATATCTCAATTTCCTTGGTATGGAAATTGGTGAAAGAAATGTCCCATCGTTGCACACTGAGATGGCGTTCGATTTTGAACGTGTTTGTTTTAAGTTCGATCTCCATACAAAGGATGGAAGATGATGAAGGATGGAGATTTACTCAATATTTAAATTATTTTCAATTCCCTGCTCTGGTCTGCCACTCACGGACAGAAAATGAAGAACTGCAGTACGGTAGACGAATTTAAGCCGATAGGAAGTTAAGATGTTTAAATTTTTGCGTATTACAGATACACTTCGGAGTAAAATGATCATAAGTAAAAAAAACTCCAAAATCAAATATATGCCATCTACAGTTAATTTTAGGGTGGATCTATCTATCATGCTATGTAGCAAAATGCGTAAAACTAAAAAAAGAAGAGTGTCTCATACTAGTTTTTCTCCTGACTTACACAAGGGACGCGTGAAGCTAAAAAACTTACTTATTAGTTTTAATAAGCTATATTGGATATTTATATAATTCTTGTTATCTACTCTTTCTAATACGACTTTGTTATATTATTATGTTATGTCAGAATAATGATTACGAATGCAAACTCTTTATACATAAGGTACTTTACAAAGAAGATTCTTATGAGAAACTATATAATGAAATATCCTAAAAAATATATTCTATATTTTTTTTACACCGCGACCACGTTCTTACCCACTTCCATTAGTTGGCTGGAAGAGATTTTTTTTAGAGCTAAGGCCATTATTGTAGATTATTCTTAAAATGTTATTATTTCTTATATGTTTTATGAATGCACTAAAATATATGGAAATGTTAGAAAATAGCAAATGTATCTTCATATATACATGACACGAACAAAAACACTTGTTTATATTGTATAGATTGACTAAAAAGTTTAGTGACATTTACATGCTGTTACAACTCTCTGTACTATAAGATTAATATTATTTTCATTTTCATAAGCATTAAATGCGGGCGTGGTCGTTGGTAATCGCACAGCGAGTGAAGTAACTCAACTTTTTTATCAATTCGTAACATGAATACGAACACGGCCATTAATACTTAAATCGTGGAACAGTATAATTACTCAAAGAAAGTGAAGAGTGAAAAACCGGCCTTATTGTATATATAGGACTGATACTTACCTGTCAGCTAAGTTGGTATCGCCAATTGATAGGAGAATCAAGGGTCATGATTTGGAAGGCAAGTAATGATGACCTAAATATTTATTGTTCATTAAAATAGTGTTTATTATGAAATTCCATATAATTTAATTCTCAGAATGTTAAGAAATAATTATGATATTTTTTTTTGCTTCACACAGACAATATTGGTGATCAGTGTAGCACACTATGTGCTATCCGAACGAGAAGAAGGCGCAGTATCTGAGCAAAGAGTAACTATACATCACTCAAAATCACATTCCACCGACAATCCAGATGGCGATAAAAAATCGGAGAATTACGAAGAATACGTAAGTTTTGACAAATAAATTTTAATCTAAAATAAAATTGCCTTTTTTACGAAATATTTTTTTTTATTACAAAGTACACCAACAAGTTATATTTAAAAAAACTTAATAGTGTTTAAAATAATGATACGAACAGCCTTCTCTTAAAATAGCAAAAGGGATGTATTTATAATAATTTTCACTAATTTTAATTTTTAATATTCCACTCGAGTGAAAAGTCTGTGAATTGTGTAGTGTATATATATAACATGTGACTAGTGTAATTGCGTTAAGTGATTTATAAGGGACTTTATGATATAAGTTTTTCGTGTTATTTGGTTTTCAAACATATTTAATTCTTCTTGCTGCAGGCTTGGGCGTATCCTTCTTATGAATTCTCATACAAAGTGAATGATCCCCATACACATGATATAAAAGGTCAAAATGAAAACAGACATGGTGACGAAGTGAAAGGTATATATTGGCTTTTGGAACCGAATGGTGATAAACGTACTGTAAACTATAATGCCAATGATCATAAAGGGTAAGATGATTAAATATTACAAATTAATTTGTTATTTACACAAAAATATCCATACATTTTACAATATGCTTCTTTTAGATTTAATGCTCAAGTTGATTATGCTCGTAAGGAAAAACATAACGAAAACAGTGATGACAATAATGGATACAGTGTGCATGAAGAACAAATTGAGGATGTTGTTCAAAATAAAAATGAAGAAAGTAATGACGAAACCAGCAACAAAGAAGAAATTGAAGAAGAAAATAAAGAAGAAAATAAAGAAGAAAATAAAGAAGAAAATAAAGAAGAAAATAAAGAAGAAAATAATGAAGAAAATAAAGAAGAAAATAATGAAGAAAATAAAGAAGAAAATAATCAAGAAATAAATGAGGCAGCTGAAAAAAATCAAGAAGAAAACATAAGTGAAAAAAATAATGATAATTTCAAGGAAAATGAAAGTATTGTTACCAAAAAAATCTGGGTTGCGGAAGAAGAAGGAGAGAACGTAGAAGTTGTTAGGACAGCCAAATTCAATTTAAACGAAGATGATGACGACAGATTAGAACATATTCAACAACAGGATATAAAACGAAATATTTACAAAAAACATAAGGAAGGCAATGATAAAACTGAAAAATATGGTAATCGGAATGAACGTACAAAAAGGATAAATTTAAACAACCATGATGATCAAATTAATAATAACCGAGGCTTTAGTAAACAAGAAAAGAAAATTCATCAAAGCAAAAATATTGCAAGCCATAATGGCGGTCATAAAACTGCTAGGAAGGAAGATACTACTCAGATAAATGAAAATGAAAAAACATTTGAATATGAAGACAGTGAAAATAACAGTAAATACAGCCAGAATAACTTCGATAAATCTAAAAGTGAAAATAAAGCAGCCACAGATAAAATATATATTGGGAAATTGAATGAAAATGACAGTCTAAACAATGACGATAATGAAAGTCAAATTTATCAACATCGTATTTTTATTAATCACCCTAAATTTTCTATTTCCGTTTCTAAACAGAAAAAACATCGACATTAATTTATTCTGTTATATTTGTTATAAATATAAATAAATATATATTTCTATTAAAATATTGAAATTATTAAAGAAGAAGTCAAGATCGTAACAAAAAGATTTTTATTACTCATTATTCTAATTAGGCATAAAAATATACTGTCACATAATAACTTAACTAAATATACTGTTCTCCTCTTTGTTCGTGATAATTTCAACCGTTACTATAAAATTTAGCTATTGAAAGATTGAAATTTAGTCAATAATTAATAATTTAATCAATATTTAAATTAATTAATTAATTAATTCTCTTCATGTTACAGTATTTTTTTATAATTTAATTCCATATTAAGTAACAATATAGAGCATTTTAAAAAAAACTTGTATCGAATCATAAGAGCATGTATACGAATAAAAATACAATTTTCCTTTTTAATATAAATGATCACGATCGATGCAAAGTATAGAATATAAGTATTTGCCAGCATTTTATGAATAGGCACATACGAAAATAACAGAATCCGACTCCTAGCCTATTTATAATTAATTTTAATTATAGCTCTCATTAAATTTAAAATCGTAATATATTATACTGTTATAACACTTTAATTATAATTATGTGAAGAAAAACTCTTACTTTCACTTTCTAATCAATTTCGAAATATTAGCATCGAGAAAAAACAGCTAAATAGCGTTTTGATATGAAAAAAATGTGTTGGTTTGAGAAATCGTTTTTTCGAATTAGGACACGTTGTAATGTAACTATGTATATACTGTGGAGGGGTCTACCAATCAATGAACCATTATATACCATCAAAGCTAGGCTAACTGAGGTAGTCCATCAATCAATCATCTTCACGCTGTATCCCGCATACAGCAGGGTAGGCAGAGGGAACCTAGTGTTAAGACACTCCGTTCTCCACTTTCCGCCGAATTCTAGAAGCATCGCGTGTTGAGTGGAGTTTTACTCGTTACCAAAGCTAGGAAAATGAAATTATTAAATATTTATTACGTCGACCCTGCGCCACGACTGGCCTCAACTTTAATATTCATTATTAAAGTTGAAACTAGCACAGGGCGTAACTACTCGTACAAGATACTTTACCTACCTGGAGAGTTAATTAGTTTAGAATTTGAACATCCTTCCTTAGTTAAGGTGAATAATAACAAAAATCCGGTAAATAAGCAATTGCTAAGAGTCTATTTAATCTATTAGAAATATGAACATAAGTTACTAGGACTCTCAGCATACAACATGAATTTGGTAAGTGATCTATGTGTTATTCTAATATTAGTTTAATTACTTTAATATAATGAAAAGTTATTTATTGGGTGCCGTTGTATTTAATTAATAACAATTAAAAATAATTTATTTTGTAAAAGTAATTTTAAATTAATTTTTACAATGACTTGTTAAGATCGTGACTCTACTTGCAATTTTGGCGACCACCGCCTTAGGAGAAGAAAAGAAATCTGACTCAAAGGCTGACCCATCTACCCTAAAAGCGATTCTGAATGAAGAATATTATCTCGGATCAGGCGCAGATCGGGCAAAACACTCACATAATCATCGAGTAGGTTTTAATGTTTTATTTTTACACATTAATGTAATTTTGGTGAGTAAAAGGAAACCTAGTGTCTTACTTTTAACCCCCAAAAATGCTGGGTGATGGAATCCAATGTCTCTTATTGCTAAAACTTAAAAAAAAAATACATTAAAATAAAGAGGCCGTCGTGACGCAGCGGCACAAGGGTGTGACTGTACCGCGACGGTTATGGGTTCGATCCCCACTCGAGGATATGAAATATTTATTTACATTTATATTTCCATTTCTTCCAGAATTCGGCAGAAAGTTGGGGACGGAGTGTCTTAATACTAGGTTTTCTCCGCCTATCCTCCTGTGTGTGTGATTTACCTATTTCATTTATTTATTGATTATTAAAAATATTTTATTTTTTTAGGATAAGATGCTCGATTTAACTGAGGAAGAGAACAAGTATGTAAAAATTGTTCATTTGTAATTATTATAGTAACACGACCGGGACCGCGTAAAGAAAATTTATTTATCTTTTACGTAACATGATGCATACGTATATCATGTGTATTAAAGCAAAAAGAGTTTGCCTCATATACGTAATTTAACTAGTTTTTCTTTTATTATTTTTAAACTTTGTACTGATTAGCTTGCATTTTCTTTATATCCTCCATCTTTTTTTTAGATCAAAAAGCACAAGTCAAATATTATTTTTAAAAAAGACAATTGTTAACATAAGTTATATTCTTACAGCATCGTGCGAGATGTCTACAGTCCTGATTACTACGAACCCAATGTTATTCTGGATTTTAGATACATGAAATCAGGAGGCAGAGGGTACGCCAGAAGTGATGGGGGACAGATCTTAATATTGCCTAAACGAAATCATATGCCTTCTCTGTACAACAACTATGACACTCTAATTGAATATTTACGTCTTAAACATTTGGAACCAGCAAACAAACACTTGTTATTTGAATCTAATCGACACAAATATCATGAACAACAAAAAGGATACGGCTACCCTGAATATGAAGAAGAACTATCCCACCATTCAGATGCAGAGAGAGGGTGGGCGAAATACAAAAACTAAGTCTAAAATTACAGTGATTTTTTCTATATTTTTAAATATATAAAAAATAAATATTTTATTCAATTATATTATGAATTTTATATTATAATCTCTTATGAGAACAATTTTAAAATAAAATTATTTTATAACTTTTATTACTTACTTATGTAATTAATGACAAAGGCATCCAAGAAGTTAACGGTCTGTTGGATAAACTTAACAAAAAAATGTTTTTATTTACATGTTACATGTTTTTAAAGCTCCGTAATTATTACGAATGTTTTATTAAGATTATAAAAATGTATAATAGCTTTATGGCTCATATCCAATTAAATTTCTGTCTAATTTTATCTGATTTGTCCTTGATTAATCAGTTAAAGCAATACTACGACATAATAAAAAGTTACATAAATGTTTTATGAGTACTTTTATATACAAACAAAATGTTTAAATACCACTTTTGGTTTATCCACAGACATTTTCTATTATGCTAATGCTAAAACACTCCATTCTCCACTTCTAGGCTAACAGAGGCTTTTGCTTCATTTTAATAATAAGATCAAACATAGTGCTTTGTTATTAAGTTAAATGGATAATCTGTGACGTTTTATTTTTTATGTCTGCGTAAACATTTAGACTCTTCTCAATGGCTATGCGATGACGTTTATTATAAACTAGTGGACCCGGACGCGGCTACGCCTGCTTGAACTATAAGAATATTTTCGCGTCGGTCATACTGTGCTGCCCGTAGGCTAGGTCATTCCGAATCAGTGACATCTCCTTAATTATTTATTAGAATGTTATACAGCAAACTATAATTTCAATCTAATAAAATGCTAAAAGTGACTATTATATTTATTTTCATAAGGATGAATATCAAAATGTCGCGGTAACGGTTGCGTAGCGACGCGACGGTTGTTATTAACATGGCAGAATAAATTGCTTGTCAAATTAGAAAGTACTTTAAAATATATTAGTTTATATGTATAATGTAATGTTATATAGCCTATAGCACTTATGAAGAATGCAGCTTTCATACAAAACAAAAACAATGTAAATCGGACCAGTAGATCCAGAGATCTTAGCGTTCAAACAAACAAACAAACAAACAAACAAACAAATTCTTCCGCTTTATTATATTAGTATAGATTAAAATTTGCTTGTTAAATAATAATGAAACTGTATATTTTAATTAATGTACGAGGTGTGTTCAAAAAGTAAGGTGACTTTGTATTTTTAAGAAAAAATATTTATTTATTTATCAATATTTATGTTGTCCCCTTCAAAGTAATCCCCCTCAGATACAATACACTTATGCCAACGGTTTTTCCAATCGTCAAAGCACTTCTCATAAGCACTTTTCGGTATAGCCTTGAGCTCTTCCAGCGATGCAGTCTTTATCTCTTCAATCGTTGCAAATCTCCGTCCTTTCATAGGTTTCGATATCATAACCATATACCCATGATTCGTCACCAGTTATGACCCTTTTGAGTAAATCTGGGTCGTCGTTGACGTCATTCAACAGTTCTTGAGCGATGCTCATGCGACGGTTCTTTTGGTCAAAATTTAGCAATTTCGGAACAAACTTCGCTGACACACGTCTCATGCCCAAAACGTTAGAAAAATTTCATGGCACGAGCCAAGCGATATACCAACATCCTCA
>HE670698.1:0-14839 GCA_000313835.2 Heliconius melpomene melpomene | reverse complement strand
ATAATAAGGGCAAAAAAATACGTTTGGGAGCTCATAAATTTTTGTTTTTTAGAATTTCTTGTTAAGGCAGCAAAAAATACATAATCTGTTTAATTAATAAGGTTTTACCTTTGGATACTGAACCCTAAAAATACAACGAACAATTACACAATCAGAAAACAAATTATAGTTCCGTATGGCCATTTTTTTTATTTGTAAAAAAATATTAGCATTTTTAAATTACATTTACGCTTCTCGATAAACTGACGAAAACATAACGTGGGATCATCCGTCCCTCGAAAGGAAATTCTTAATATACACATAAATTGACTCCTTTAGATCTTCAAATATGGTTGAAAACTCAGAGAAAACTCATTTTGTTATGTTTTTTCTTTACGCCAAATAACTTTTGATTGGCTTAATATTTACTTTGCGAAAAATACAAATATTACATCGTCGTTCGTTATTCTTACCTTGAACGAGACTCGCTCTACGCTCTTTGAGACCGTATGTAGTACCTACGAAGCGACAATTATAAGCATTCACGTTAAAAGTGAATTTTAAATTCTCTGTAGCAATAGGACCACTTGCTACCGTTTTGAATACTATAAAAAATGTTCATAATCTATGTGAAAACAGAAAGATTAAATTAATTTCCTCAAGTGCGAATCGAACCCAGAACCTGTCGTGTTTACAACCACATGCTTGGGGTATAAGTACGCCACGCACGCACTACGCATATAGTCCATAATTAATATGTTTAATTTTAATTACTTTTGTATGTCGTACAAGTTATCTACTTATATGGTTAAAACGTAAAGCGAACATGTATAGAATAGAATAAATAATTGACCTGCCATCTTCAGTTTAATAATTTTTATTTTATTTACAATAATAATTGGAAATATTCCTTTCGGTTAAAGAAACATTCTTTATTTTGTGACAAGAAAAATATAACGAAATTCTTTGTGTTATAAATTTGTGTTTCACGTTTAAATATTACTAACGAAACGGAAAATACGCTTGAATGGATATAAATGAAAGGTAAATAATTGACTTATATTGAGAACTACCTATAGATTTTTAATAAGCTTATTAATTTAAAGAAATAGATACTTACACACATTTTATAAGGCTTTATCCAGCACATCCAGGAGGCCCGTCGTCTTGCAATGGCACAAGCATGTGACTTTAAACGCAGGTAGGGGGATGACCCCCACTCGTGGAAATTAAATATTTATCATTTTCATTTCTTTGCTCTGGTCGAGGTAAAGCGCGACGTTGAGACGGAAAATGGTTCCCTCTGCCTAACCTGCTGTGAGCGGGACACAGCGTGCAGCCAAAAAAATAATCCAGCATATCATGGCAGAGTAGGCAGAGAAGACTCTCCGTCCTCAACTTTCCTCGCGACGAGTGTCGAAAGTCACACTGTCCACTATTCATATTTGCTCAATCGAATCTACAACCATCGTACTTACAATCAAACATTGCTCCTCTAAGCCACAGTGTTCTTAATTTTTTTTTTTTCATATTGCAATATTTATGAATATGAAATGGAGTATAATCCAATCCAATGGATACTGGTATCCATTATAATACATTTTAGTCGTGCGTGCTCGGACACATGGGATGGACGGATGAGCTCTCTAATAGGGTGGCCTTGTTTACTTCAATCTCTTTATGTTTATTTCTTAATATTAAACTTATTTTATGAATTCAGTATTATATTAGCTTGAGGATTAAATTATTTTGTGTAGATAAATTTAGGCCAAATATTTTCTTTTAGAAAATTAGTAAAATTCTTCTTTTTTATTAAACTGTTGAACTGTTGTCAAAACGAACCTAATGGCCGTGCGATTGATTTTTGACGGAGAATAAAATATTTTAAATATTTTTTATGATAAAATATTTTTTTTACCCTATTTAGTGAGGTAAAGTGAGGCGAAGGCTCTATATCTGACAAGAAATGTCTTTTTTTTTCATTTTTTATTAATTACGTTCAATTTGACGAAGGTAGGTGGTGAAAGTGCCTTAATTTTTTTTTGTTAAAATAGACCGCAAGTTCGCAATCTTTATAATAATGATAGGATATAAAGTTACGATTATTTTATCAAATATTATAATTTCAAGAATATTATACTGATATTCACTAGATTTATCTGTTACATAAAGTAATTTAATGTTTTAGTCACTCAAACACCACGAAAATAAATAAATAATTAAGCAATGTTTCGCACGTTTTTACAGCATCACTACCTATAAGGTCCGACAGGCAAATAGAAAAATATTTTTTTTTAGATTATGATAGGCCTTTATAGAGTTCTGTTTTGAATACATTTTTAGCTTAGGGTTTAGCTAACAAACGATGTTAGCTAAACCTATAGAAAAGTAAAATACTTTATATTCATACATATTTTTATATAGAAAATTAAAATAAAATATTATTACAACGACTAACACTAACATTTCTTAATTTCCATAGATAATAAAAATCCATACAATTTTCCCCCACACTTCCCCCCCAGTTATTATCTCTGCACGTGACGTTCACCAGCACTCTCTCATGGTGACCACATTCAACCCTTCATCTAAATATAGCGTATATGAACTCATTGGCCCGTTCCGCGTGAGCTTAATTTGCCCTGAACACCGTTCTTTAATCACGATGCCGTGTAATTGCTCTGGTTTTTTTTTCTCTCTTTGTTTTTCCATTATTAAACGATATTTTAAATATAGTTTTACAAGAATATGTAATATTTTAAATGTTGGAAGTATAAAATGTGATGTTATTTTTATTTGTAGATATTTTGATATGTCATGTTTAATAATAGTTATAACTCTTGTGAATAATAATAATAATTAGATTACATAAGCAGGGTTGGCATAGACATTCGATAATCTTTTTTAATTTTCTGCACAATTCTCTAGACATTGTGTTGAGATGACTCAAAACCGGTTTTGTTTAAACAGATCGAGGAAATAAAAATAATAAATATTTCTGTCGACGGCCTCCATAATTGATTGTATAAGATATACCTACATAAAATCGCTTATTTAGTTACCGTTCGTAATTTATTCAAGTATAAAATTTTTGAAATATTGCTTAGAAATTTAAATTAAAAAAGGACAATTACGTCATTGTTGCACCAAGTGTTCGACATGTGAAACTATTTGTTATATCGAATACACATAGGCATTAGACATACACACATATACATATACTTAATTAAGATATTGAATTCAAATTTCGACAAAATTATCCTTTCATCTAAATTAAGACATTTAATTATAATATAATTTTCTAAGCTTATTTGACAATGAGGCTTAGCAATATTGGTTTTCTGATCAGCCACATGAACAAAACGACTACGACTATAATAGGTAATTCCTATTAATTAGGTCACAGTGGCGCAGTGGGAATGCATCTGTCTGACAAAGCTGTAGTTGAGAGTTTGATCCTCACTCCGGGGACTTAGTTCTCGCATTGATTTATTCGCTATGTCACGCCACACACATTAACTCGAAATTTGGCCGGAAAGTGGAGTGTTATCCGCTTTTTGACTTCAATTGACAGAACTTAGTGTTTTAACACTATTTTCTATCTGTTTATCCTGCTGTATTTCAAACCCTATTAATTATTTTCAATAATGAACAAGATTACAATAGCTATATTTTTTCCGCTTCACGCTGTATCTCGCAAACTGCAGGGTAGGCAAAAGGACTAGTGTTAAGACACTCTGTTCTCAATTTTCCACTGAATTCTGGAGATATTGAGTGTTGAGTGGCGAAACTCAACTTTGCGCTTTGCCTAGACTCTATAGAGAAGAAATTAAACTATACATTTAAATAAATATTTCATTTCCTCAAGTGGGGATCGAACCCACAGCCAGTCGCCTTTACAGCCAAACTTTTTTACTTCAGCACCACGACCGACCAATGTAGCCGATCAATGTAGTAATAATTTTCCGAAAACCTTCACAAATACAGTGACAGGTTATTAAATAAACCTATACGAGTATAAAGGTACATAGACGCTTCAATATTTTCAATATCAATTTGATGTCTGCATAAAGCTCACTGTAGTGGCAATAAAGTGAGCTGAGCACCCGACCCCACGCATCTATGAGGCCGTTTATACCCTCGTGAGGCAAGTCCATACTATTTACATTTTCTCATCGTGAACTCATTGTTAAGGGGGCAGCTTTTACTTATGGTATAGCCTATAGGTTAGGATACGTGTTATTTTATTATGAAATATATTTTATGTAACTGTCTCAGATTGTTTGGTCTCTTGCCTAAGTTTGTAGTTCAAACCCTGAAGTGTTAGATAGGTAATAAAAGTTTAGCATTAGCTTCTTTTCTTCTTCTCTTCTCTCTTTTTTTAAAGAAATTATGTCTATATTAAGATGGTTTAAAAATATTGTAAACATTCTTCTCTTGTGATATTTTATTTTCAGTTTCATGCTGTATCTCCCATATCTATAGCAGGGAGGCAGAAGGAACCCAGCGTTATGACACTCCATTCTCCACTTTCCGCCCAATTTTTGAGGCATTGCCTGTTGAGTGGCCAAACGCCGCGCTTTGCCTTGTTAGCAGAGCAGAAATGAAAATATTATTAAATAGATAATAATTAATTCCCAAGAGTGGTGATCGAACCCACAACCATAGCGTTTAACAGTCACACGCATATGCCACTGTGCCACTATGACCTCGTTTAATATTATCTATAGCTTTTTCATTCATAGTTCTCATATACAAACAACTGTTTGACGTGGAAGAACTAATAAAGTATATTTTACAATACTTCTAAACTAGATATACATATAGAGACAATAACGTTTACTTTTTTTGCTTACACGGAGAATCGTGCTCTTCTAAAGCGAAATCAAAGAAATGCCGGTGTGTAGAACATAATAGGTAATATATAGGTATACCTACTTACCTAGATGAAGCAACATTGTAGCTCATACTAGCGTACAGATTCCGTTATAAAACGTTGTGTCACCTGCATGTAAATTTCTATTTTTCTTTATATGGCAAATACAGTAGAATTGAAGAACAAAGGAAATTTTCAAAGAATTTTTATACTGTGCGCCACTCATAGATATTACGGATTCAGTAACAGAAATTGGAATCCAACGATTGAGGAATTAGACTTAAAAGACTGGATTTTTTTTATACTGGAACTGTGTCCTATAAACAGTATTACAGGTGTTGATGTGGCCATTAGTGGTGCGGCGGCACAATATGTGAGTGCAAACGCGAAAGATTGCAGGTTCTATTCCCACTCGAGCAATAGCGCGGGGTTCAGTTCCGCCACTCAACATGCCTCCAGAATTCGAAACGAAAAATGGGGAACGAAAGTGCCTTGATGGGAACGAATATATTTTTTTATGTTCACAGAGTTCGTTCAGTGTTCATTCGTATTTCACTCAGTTATATTCAAATGTAAAAGTTAAAAAGCATTTATAAAATATTCAAGCAAAGTTAATACAGTTTTTAAGTTTACTTATGAAAGAAAGTTTTATAAATTTATGAAACATATTATTTTATACAAACTATACTTTTCAAAACCAAACCACGAACGCCCGTTCATTTCAATTAATTAAATATTAATTAGCAACTATAGAATTTGATTTTGAAAGTTTACTACTTATTACTTTTTTTACACTGTTTGTGACACTGCCTGTTTAGTGGCGGAACTCACATATCGGAGCGGAGAAATAAATATTAATTACCCCAAGAATGGGGGTTGAACCCATAATTTTATCGCATTTATAGTCATACGCTATCCCACTAGGCCACAATGAGCACGAATTCTTTTCAGTATCTATACATAGACAAAATTTTATAATATATTTTTTTATTTATAGGGTAAATTTTTACTTTGGAATATCACATTTTTCTTCATTATCCAAAAGACGGAAAAAATAAACATAAAATAAAATTCTTGGAAGGCACAATGCTGTAATCATTTTTTGTTATGTATTTTCGTTTCCAAAATACTTATACAAATTACAAAAATCACTCAATTTTTTTTTAAATATACCTACCTCTATTAATAAAAAAACCTTTTAAAATGAACCTATAAGTACCTAAATGAATGAATGTTAGTGGACCGTACAATCTACTTTATTAGACTGCAAATACCTTCATAAATAAAGAAATCTTTCGATCAAGTTTGAAAGCTGTTTGATAGCCCCTTTGGACTTTTTATATAATCTTTACTCTTTCTGACATTTTAATTAAAAGTATTAAAACTTTTTAAATTATTTACTTAGCACATTTCTTGGAAACCAATAAGTAAAGCGGAGTGCTGCTTAGTTCAAAGTCTTAGATTTCCATGAAATTCAAAAATCTAATTACAAATTTTATATTAGAATTTAAATCGAAAAAATTTGAAAATAACAGCCGAAATAACTTTGTTAAAATAACGATTTCGGAAACCAAATTAACGAACTTACAGAGTAAAGCTGTCTAATTAGATTAGGAAGAAGCAAAAATTAACTTAACTAATTAAGACGCACTTTGGCGCTTGGTAAAGATTTCAAGAAATCTAAAATGATAAATTTATCAGATTATACATTTTTTTTACGTTTACGTTTTATAAATAAAAAATAGAAATAAGAATAAATATTGGAAATGTCATCAATTCTGTTATCACCTTTGTGAGTTTCAAGCCCGTAGCTGAAGTCAACATAAAAAAATTATAGCTTTACACTGTATCAGGGTCAGGGTCACACATAGCATAGCAAGGTAGGCAGAGGAAACCTGTGAACTTAGTGTTAAGGCACTATGTTCCAATTAAGACACTTTCATTCCTCACTTTCCACCGATTTGCACTCAACGCCGTGCTCTGCCTCGTTACCAGGGCGAACAATTATTAAACATGTCAATCCCTGAGTGGTAATCGAAATCATATACGCCACGTTTATAGTCGCACGCTTGTGCCGGGCCACAAAGTCCTCAACCTAATCTAATCTAACCTACAGATTCACATTAAAATATTAATAATATAGATATACAAAACTTACTCGTATATCAGATATTCAATAAGCAAGCAGAAAATGTGAGATAGTAAAATTCTGAAAACATGGATCGACAACTCCTCTAGAGTACGAGGCTCATAGCAGATAAAACGTTGATAGAAATTAGTTTTGATTTGCGAATAATAATAGTATCTACAAGTTTTCCTTTTTTTTTCAACGTAATATTTTTAGCTTTTCAAAGAACATCCTCAATAATCATTGTACGGCACGGCGTCAATGTCCATCAATTCACTTCCACTATCAGGACTCGAGTCATATTGACAACAATGTCCGAAATTGGTCACCTTTGTCCAATAGTCAATGTTGCCGCGACGAAAACCAAATTGCTGATGGATTAAATTCTCAATTATTACCTACCTGCGTTTACGTTTACAGTTATATTTTCATAAAAGTAAGTAAGTGTATCGCTTATTTAACATATATGTTACCGGCAATCTGTAAAATTTCTGCATTCTATACAATACCTCGTTATTGTAATACCTAGCTGAGGTGTCCAGGCAATGTATAAAATATTATTAATATTATTGTCCTATATATACCTATGTTACCTAGGTAATTGATATTTCCTAGGGATTGTATAAAGTACCCGGCTGTTGCCCCAACAATATGTAAAATAAATAGATCTTGGTTCATATTCTTATATTCGTGCTATAGATTTAGGGATTTTTAAGTATAACTTAGGCTGGGTTAGGTTAGTACATAGTATATTCCAATAAATATAATAAAGTATAAAATAAATAATATTTCTAACATTACCTTTTTAAGTATTCTAAACATTACCAAGGTATTGTATCTATATAAATAGAATACTGAATTATACAGATTGCCCGTAACATATACACATAAGGGGCAAACAAACCATATCCCACGATGTTGATTCCCACTTCCTTCGTTCAATTAGTTTCCCTGGAACAAGTGTCACATGTCACAGTTTTCAGCTACCGTCGACCACGTCTGTCAGTGCCTCTTTAACGTTGACATGACCGACCAAAAGGATCGTAGACCATGACGCCATTATAATTGTGTGAAAATAGGATTTTGTACAGAAAATTATAATAGACATTGTATTATAATGTCTAAACACTTACTTTACGTAATTTCATTTATAATTTTGTTTTTTCTCTTATGTGAATGTAACTTTCAAACTCTTTTCATATATTATGATATTTGAATAAGAATATGTACTTATTTTATTATTCCATAAATGTATTAAACTAACTAATGGGCGAAGGGTGTAGATATTTATGCATTTTTGTCCTTTTAATTTAAAATATCAATGTGTTCACACTATTTAATTATTTCATTGTTAAAAATGAAAATATGCCCAATTCTGGAGAAATTGCTCGTTGAGTAGCTAATTCGAGTTTAATAATTTCACCGAGTAGGAATCAAACCTACAATTATCGCGTTTACAATCAGACTAAGTCCCAATGCGGCACATAATTAACATTTTCTTGGCTCTGGTGTCAAAGCACGGCGTTAAGTTCCACTACACAACACGCAATGCCTCCAGGATACGGCAGAAAATGGGGAACAGAGGTTTGTTTCTGCCTATCCTGCTGTGTGCGGGATACAAGCGTAACACTGAAAAAAAAATAATTAGTATATATACAATACCTATACCTATATACATAAAAAGCTTAAAGAACGAAAGCGAATTGAATAATAATTATATTTCTACGCTCACACAAAGTGTATGAAGCGTTGAATATTTGGTGTTATATTTAAACCTGCCCGTCAATACCTTTTGTTGTCGGTATTCATCAGGCAGAAACTATTCTGTCATCTGCACCTCTATACAGTGGCCTTTACAAACGTAGCCACTGTGCGTCCGAGCTTAAGTGGAGCATGGATAGCAAAAAACGATACTTTTTTTTTCATTTGTTTGTTTTTTTTATTCTGAAAATAATAGACTCGTGTAATCTATATTGTTTTTATGATATTTTTAAATAATTATATAGTAGCTAATATGATTGATTTAATAAAAAAAGTGTAATTTACTTCAAATAGCCTCTAGATTTTTCCTTAATTTTCTAATTGTAGGTATTATATTTCAAATCAAAATAAATAATGCCTAATTATTTAGAATTGAAATATTTTTACTACTTTAATTAATACAAGAGTTCTACTGAGTGATTTATTAGCTTCTATTAACGATATGTTAATCGACGCATATTGTAACAATTTTTATTTTTCTTTTATATATATCATGCACAGAATCGATTTTTATATCCTTTTAATGTATATAGAGATTTCAAAGTAAACGTAGTAAGTAAACGTTCATTCGAGGTAGTCTTGGGGTCCGTGACGTAGCGGATAAGCTCCAAGAGAGTCGCTTGAGATGGTTTGGCCACGTTACGCGCCGGCCTAAGAACTATGTCGGACGCAAGTGCCTTGCTATACCAGTCCCTGGGGTGCGACTTCCCGGACGCCCAAGGAAGCGCTGGTTGGATGTCGTGATGCAGGACATGAGAGCCAATGGTCTAACCACCGAGGATGCAAAAGATCGTGCAAAGTGGAGTAGGTTGTGTATGAAGGCAGACCCTGGCAATAGCCGGGATTAATGCCAGGAGGAAGAAGAAGAAGATTTCAAAGTAAACATTTTAAATAATTTTAATTTTAAAAACCGGAAATTATAAAAAAGAAAATAATTACAAAAAATATATATTGAAAAGGTAACTGCTAGCCGTACTTACCACCCCACTACAACCACATGTATCCAATCGAATTACCGCTATGGGGGACATTCAAAGGCGGTTTAGCCAGGCTAAACTATTTATCGAGCCTCATCTTGTTAATATACTTGTATGTCAATATGATTACAATTTTACGTCAAATATGTCACGTAATCAGATTAATTTTGTCTTCTGTTATTCGTAAGGGATATTCATATTCTTCTATGTTTTTGATATATATAAGTAATTAAGCTTATTCTAATTTTGTTATAAATTTTATTTTAGTATGTTGGTACTATACTTATTTATTGATCTACATAGGTGCTATAAAAATTATACGGTATATAAATATTTATCTATAGTCAATAGGTCAATTGACATTTAAAATAGATTATAATAATATGTAAAAAAATATCTGTATTAATAATATACAGAACAAATTCTAATATAGCTAGGTGGTTCATCACTTTTAAAACTTATATTATTCTTAATGTTAAAATAATGAATATTGAGCACTTGAACACGATAGTTGTGAATTCAGATTCTTTTTTTTTATTAATTTAAAAACATTTTTGTCGGTTTTCATCTTTGTAATGATGTATAATGTCACAAACATTGAGTGTTGCCGCCCTTAAAATGTCATACGCAGGGAAGAATGACTCATAAGCAGTATGGATTAAATTGAAGGATAAATCCGCTCGAGGTTCCGCCTTGGTCTTACAAACGACACGTTATTTTTCCATTTGGTGGGTAACGATAAAAATCTGTTTATTATGACGGTGACTCTAGCAATGAATAAATACATTTAAGGCCCTGGTGAAGTTTTAAATTTCTGCGCGTATATAGATAGAAAGTCATTTTTATACAAATGTAACGAGGTCAATTAAATTCATTTATTATTTAACATATTATTATTACAGTATTAACAACGTCGACTAAAATATACATCGATTTTGAAACCGATATGATTGATCAAAAGCACCAATAAACAGCATATTTGATTGAAACATAACGTTATATAGTAGAGCTTACTGTCTGGTGACGATCAATTACGGCTCTACCGTGAAATTAAATGTACGCACTACGCACATTCATACGCCGAGAATAAAATAAGTACACCATATACATATATGTGTGTGTAAAGTATTTTCACTATGTATTATTTTTTATAAAGCTACTAGTCGTCACCTGCAACTTTGTTTGCGTCGACTTTGAGACATAAAAAGAAGATCCCATTTTATCCCGTTGTCGTAGAAATTTCTAAAAATCCCTTATTAGCGAAAAATCTCTTATCGGTTAACTTACATATTAAATTTCAAGCAACTTCCTAAGTCAAGAAGATACTGTCGTCTCCTTCCTTGACTCGGTATATTTATCGTTCGCCGAAAAATCTTAATTTTAATAAAGTACATTTTTTAAAATTGCCTCGTTATAACGATTAACGATACCTACTTATAGTTAAAAGTATAAAAATAGTAGAAGAAAGTAAATATATAACACACGAAGAGACATTTCCATAAATTTAAATACTTCAATAATTTCCCGCTTCGTGTGGAGTCAGTGAGAGGCAGTGAGAATCTGATTAGGTACCTAGCGTCTATAAAATGTAATAACTACTACATTTTAAAGATTATGTAAAAGAAATAAGAGTCTAAGAGAAAGATTTAAAAATAAGAAAAAGCAGAGAATTAAAATCAAATTATTTTCTCATAGTTCTTTATACAAATGTGTTACAAAATAAAAAATAATAATTGTAAATAACATTAACTAATAATGTAAAACACGACGTTTTCTAATTAAAACAAGTAATTTAATATTCCAATAATTTATTGTTTAATATAATCCGAAAACTGTTATTGGAAACCAAAGTTTCTCGACAACAAACAAGCGAGTCATAGACTGAAGTCGAATTTCCACCAATTTAACAACAGTTGAAACTTTTAAAGTTAGAACAAGATTATTTAGAAGTGTCATGAAATAATAGAAAATTATTTTAGTGGAATATCAACTAGTTATACGGGAGTATACATAGTTATTCAAATTAAACAAAAAAGTTTTCCAATTTAGGCGAAGACGAAATAAAGTAATAATATACCTACCTAATATAATCGCGGAGAACGAAGTGCCTTAACACTAGGCTCCTTCTGCCTACCCTACTGTGTACGGGATACAGAGTGAAGCAGATGTAATATAATCGAGGGATTCCCCGTGAAACACGTCCAAAAGCTGCTAACTTGGAAAATCAAAATTAAGCTTTCTATTTATTTAAAAAAAAAACAAAGCTACATAACATGCACATATTGTAAAAAAAACTCAATTCCGCTTCCATAACTTTTTACAAAACTATCCCCTGATTCCTCTAGCCTCAATCGGGTACTGGGAAGCAGGTCAAATTGAGGTTCTAAGATTTCAGATACCCTAACACGGCAATTGAAATGAAAATAAAAGCTTGTAAAAACAAGATGATGTAGCAAGTACTTCTAAATTATAATATTCTCTATTCTATGATGTCACTGCCATCATTATGGGGGAGTATCTAATGACATCGCTATACTTTGCCGAGATTTTCATCAAACTTTTTAATGGACTCCTGGTTGTGTAGTTGATTGAGCTAAGTTTACTTGTAGTAGGTAGGTAGGCTAGAATTTCAATTTTAATTTCAATATAAAATTTGGGTCTAATATTATTAATTAATTCAAATTACATATATTAGGTATATTTGTTGAGGTCATCGTGGTACACGCCGGGGGTGTGGGTTCGATCCCCATTGGAGGGAATGAATTTTTTTTTTTAAATTTTTCGCTTCTTCGCTCTGGCACCAAGGCAAAAGCCCGGCATTGTTCCGCCATTCAGCATACAATAAATTCGGCAGAATGAGGGAATCGGAGTATCTAAACACTAGATTCCCTCTGCCTGCCCTGCTGTATGCGGGATACAGCGTGAAGCTGATAAGTTTTTGAAATATATACCTAGAATTAAGACACTCCGTTCTAAAGTCACAACTCACAGCCCAATTATGAAATGTATAGCATGATGAATGGCGTAACCTAACGCCGGTTTTTGGATCACCACAAAGGGTTATCATAATAATTTAAATCTATCTAATCTCTGCAGTGCAGAACACCACCGATCTCTTACTCAAATACAAAAGTAAATCAAAGCTTATACTATAAACTATAATTATAAAGTAATAACAATAACGAGGTTGAATTTCAAAAGATTCATAGATATTAATAAAATAAACAAAGAAAAGTTTTTCGATGGTAACCACGGCTTTTTATTCCTGTCAAAAGTTATTGCTGACTTTTTAGTAGGTACTTAATATAAACTTTATTATTAGTTGTTCTAGAAAATATTCTTCATAAAAAAGCAAATTTATGTGTACCTTCGACCAAAAATACAATATAGTTTTTTTAGCTTCACGATACACAGGAACCTAGTGTTAAATCACTCTGTTTCCTACTTACCGCCGAAGTCTTGATGCGGAAGTTAACGCCGCGGGTGGCTTCGTAAGTAGAGCGATGAAATGGAAATACTAAAATATTATTTCTCCTGAGTGGAAATCGAACCCACAACCGTGCCGTTTACAGTCGCGCGCTCATTCCTTTGCGCCGTGACGGCCTCAAGTAGGTATATTATAATCTGGTGAGCTTCTTTAATTGTTAAGGACTTGTTCTGAGATAACAAACATACAAAAGTACAATCGAATTGATAATCTCCTTTTACAGAAGTCGGTTAAAATTCGTTGCAATTAGGGGTGGAACGCAGCATATATTTGAGTAACCTTATTACGGGTATTGTAAAGGGGGTTGATTATACCTTTGTTATACTTTGCCTCAAACGGATTTCGTGCGTATCAAAGGAAAATGTGGAGCTTTCAAGTCTAGTCCCCATATTGTTGCTGGAAATTAAACTTTCTTTCTGCGGTGGTTCTATGTGAAAGTTAGTTGTCGCCTCAGGTTTTTAATGTAGGCAAAGTATTTTTATTTGTAAAGAGGCTTAATTAACTTGTTTCTCGTTATATTAATATTTGTTTGGAAAAATTTTCTACAAATGTGAACCAGAAATTTTGTTGACGCAAAAGAACTTTCAAAAAATTTTAGTATTTTTATTTAGGTACTAAATTTCTTTAGAAATGTGCTGTTAAGAATTTAGCTGATCGCTGATCGATTAGTTTAAATGCTAAGTATCTTTAGTTTTTCAACTCTTAATGTTTCGAAGACTACGGTCTTACTGACGGAACTGTCCTTTCCTCCCCCAGCATAATTAAGTAATGAAATAATGTAAAAAATGTCTCTTATTGTTATTTATATTAAGTATAATATATACCTACCTAAATTTAGTTATTTATATTATAAATATATACATTTAGTTAACATGACAATAAGATTTTGAAATTATTGCGAAATGTTTCTAACGAACATTTATTCGAGGGCTCCTCGTTCTGAAAATTAATTAGAACTTAAATGTGAAGTCTGCCTTCGTTAGTTTATAATTTCCGGACAATCTCCTACCCCCTTTTATCAAGGTCTCTAAAAAATAAAACTAGAAAGAAGATTGATTAAAAATACTAGAAAGTGTCTATCTATTCCTAATCAAAGAAGAAATATATTTTTATTCTTTTTTCACTTTCACGCTGTATCCCGCATATAGCAAGGTCGGTTAAGACACTCCGTTCTCTACCTTCCGCCGAATTTTTAAGGTATTTCGTGAATTGCGAAACTCAACGCCGTGCTTTTGCTTTGGTAACAGAGCGAAGAAATTAAAATACTACCTAATTAATAATAATTAATTTCTCCGAGTAGTAAATCCACGGTCTTTCATCGTCTCTTAGGGTTATTTATTATATGTACCTACTAACAATATTAAAGTGACTTATAAATATTATTTATTTCCTGAACGATACCTAAAAGTGGGGTAAGTATTATACAGATATTATATAGGTACTATAGGCCCACATAAATTTACCTCACACTCCAATAAAATGGCGACACTGGAGGAGACAACAGAAGGATTTCAATCCTTTCTCGATAAGGCATCAAATCAGAAAGTTAAATTAATAGCTAGGTAAAGATATCCTTTACGTTAGATTCTATTTCACCGGTATTTAGTTTGAAAAGGGTCGACAGGTGTAAT
>HE670696.1:0-11437 GCA_000313835.2 Heliconius melpomene melpomene | reverse complement strand
TAAGAAACAGGCTGCAGCTTTAATTAGAAATGTATGTATTAGCAAATTGATTTGACATCATTAAAATATTATAATAACTTTTAAAAGTAAATTGATAATTAATTACTTAAAATAACTTGTAAACATTTCTTGCGCCCGCGTTGTTAATACACCACCACGTATTTTGTCCAAATAAAAATATATATCACAAACAGAATTGTAAAAATCTTTTTTACGTAAAATATGTATTTAACAATATAGTATATATAAAAATATGTATTTTATTCCTCAAGTAAAGATTCTTTTACTTTACTTTGATAAGATTAAAAAAATCTTATAAAGACATAGTTCAGCTTATGTGTATGTTACAGCTTATATCTATATAAAGCGACGAAATAAATAAAGCTACACAATAGTTGTCTTTCTTCTCTTCTATATTTGTTCTAATCTATATATGGACCGTTTATTTTGAGAGTGGTGTAAGTCCATTTTCTTTTATTCGAGAAAATTAAAGGTTAGTATGTCGATGATTATGCAATTTCATTTACCGACTGATTTTAAGTTGTTCAAAACATGGGTTTTTTTTTAGAAGTTAAACACGGACTAGTTATATATAAAAAAATTACATTAAATTAAGCATGAATTACGTGATAGCTCATTTTTGGAAAAAATGGACTTACACCACTTTCAAAATAAACGGTCCATATATAAAAGGACTTGTCCTCACTGACTGAGGTAAGACGCACGCACAGCCGTAACCGCTGTGCGTAGAAACGTGGAATTTGGACAGACGTTTACTTTCGTAATCTGGACATCCACTAAGAAGGGATTTTGAACAATTTTAACCCTAAAGGGGTGAAAAATAGGGGTTAAAAGTTTGTATGGAAAAAATATTAAAACTGCACCAAAATCTGATTTTTTTGAAATTTGAAATTCAAACTCTTAAATAGATTTCATTGAACACGTGTTTCGTGGTTTTTTAGAATACATCTCCTAAGGGTACAAATAAGGGGTTGAAAGTTTGTATGGAAAAATCTTTAAATGGCCACCGATTTTTATAAAATTTGAAAAGTATTTAATTGAATACGTTTTTCATGGTTTATTAGAATTCATCCGTAAGGGTGCAAATAAGCAGGCGAAGCTGCGCGCGTCCGCTAGTTTATTTATAAAATCGTAAAATCGTATCCAATATAGCTTCAAAAGGCATAAAAATAAATATAAGAGAGAAACTTCATAAATAAATAATAAAATGGAGTAGTTTTTACAATGCTGTTTGTGATATGTGCAAACAAGCTCAGTCAGAAAGCGACAAAAAAAAAATTAAAAAATTAATTAGTCCATTACAATTACATGCAAAAAAAAAAACACCAATAAAAAAGAACAATCAGGAGCTAGGATACCTGCTTACCTGCATACAGATTTCACAATTTGTTGGCATTAATTAAACAATACAATATTTAAAAAAAGTAAAAAATATATATGTAAACTTTATTTCTTCATATATTTTTCCGTTTTTTAAGCTTTTTTTTAATTTTATTCATTTGCTATTTTTTGTAAATATTTGACTTTTAACTCACAAACATGGCATAATTATCGAAAAAGGTATGTTTTGTGTAATTAATATATTATTATTAATTAAAACACCCCAAAGAAGTATAGAACATAAAGCATATAGCAATAATTATATTGGTTAAAATGAAAATTTAAAAAATATGTATTATGCAGGCAAATAATTAGTGCTATAATCATATAATTGATAAAAATCATTGTTTTAGTTTAGTATTGTTGTTAATAAGTAAAAATATAAAAATAGCTATGATATTTATTGTATTAAACAATATACATGTATTTTTTAGTTATTTTTGTTAAAACATACTATTATTAGGTTTATATAATATGTGATAGAGATGATGACTATTTTAATATGTTTAAAACTAGATTAATACAATCCCATCATTATAAAACAGATTGTTTTACAATGAGGAAGTTATAAATTGATATTATTAAATTTGACATAATACAAATAAAAATATAGATTACAATAAAAGGAAATCTAAAGCTAAAAAAATCCATCAGTAAATTCATATTGCATTTTTAATAAAAAACCAGTGCAGCTTCATATTGTTATATAATAGAAATGTGATATAAATTATTATTAATATAATGAAAAATCTATCATACACAAACATTTTAAAACAAAATAGTCACCATGCCTACTATTTAAAAACTTTAATTTACATGCATAATTATAAGTTAGTAGGTATTAATTCCAAACAAAAATAGCCAAACAGGTATCCAAAGCTCATACAATTTCATATATCAACTCACTGTTGCCTTGTCGGTGTCATAAATTCCCCAAGTGGATGACGCGTGGTCCACGGGTTGAAGTCGGGGACCCTCGGTGCGGATGGCGCGGGGTCGGTCCACACATTGGGAACAGAGGGCATGTTGAGTGTCGTCATGGATGACAGGGGGGACTCCATGCCATATAGTTGGGAGCCCCAGCTGGAATCAAGCTTTAATATTACCGACTGTGATTGTGGGTTCGGTCTCCATTTGGTGAAAATATTATATTTAAATAATATTTATTTCTCAACTCTAGAAGGCATAGTGCAATGTCTAAAAAATGGGATAGGACATGGGAAATGGAATCCTTAATACTAGATTCCCTTTACATACCCTGCTATGTAGGAAAAAGTGTGGAAATGATAATTTTTCAAAATTCAAATTCAAAATATTCTTTATTCAAATAAACTTATAATAAGCACTTTTGAATCGTCGAATGAACATATGAACAAAAAGCTACCACCGGTTCGGAAGGCAGTTCTGCTGAGAAGAGCCGGCAAGAGTTTAAACAAAAACAATGTTACAGACCAACATGTGCAACATGGTAAAGATGGAAAAATGACAAGGAGAATCAACTGATCTGATGCAATAATTGTGGTTTATAAGCTAAATTAATAGTGATTAATACATTATCTACTAAAAAAAACAAAATTTGACCAAAAGTTATGTAAAGTAAAAGAAAAAAAAACAACAATCTTACTCTTGAACTGATGCAGGTCTTGGAGGAACATTAATCCTACTTGCATTTCTCTGGGCCTCGTGTATCATGCGCAGCCGTCGCGCTTGGGACCAGCGCTCCAACGAGTATGAGGCCCCACGACCTGCCCCAGTTCCTAAGGACGCTAGGCCTGCGCCCCCCAAGTCATATTCTGGTTCCTCAACTCGATTTAGTTCTACACCACCTTCAGGTGACCAGCGGCCAACCTAAGTTGTAAGTCAAGTTAAAAATAGTCCTTTTAAATTGGGAATTTTTGTACAGCGGTACAGCATCTAATAGTAAATGCGACGGGTGTAGGTTTCAAGTCAAACATCATTTGGCTGAATAAATTACTTAATTTTCTCGATTTTATACAAGTGCATCACATATTCTGCCACTAATTCTGCAATGTCTCGAAATATGTGTGGAACATGGGACACAGAATATAATAACACTAGGCATTACATGGCTAGTCTGTTATATATGAGACGTATGTGAAAAACGTTGAACCAGTGACTATCATGGTTACAGTCTAACACTGTGCCGCTACGACAGTTTCATTGAGGTATCAAACATATATGCAATTTACTTCTCTATACTGCCTCAACAATTGCGGAGACTGCGGCATGGACCAGTCCACAGCTGGCCTAGCCCCAGTGCCCCAGGCCGCCGCCGCCGCTGCCACTAGGGCCTTCCGAGCCATGGCTGCTCCTCGATGAGACTTGTATTCTACTATAGCTGCGCAAGAAGCTGCTCCACGGCGTATACGGACTTCTTGTACCTCCTCTGTCAATGCGTAGAGCAAACGCACTATCTCGGCTGACGGCGTCGTAGGTGGAATACGTGATATAAATATACGACAGTTGTTGATTGATGGGCACACTCCTGTGTGTTGTACACATATAAAGTTAAAATTTTAATTGTAATATTGAATAAATAAATTAATTGAAATCTTTCAAGATTTAATATTTCGAGCTTTTCATAAAGCGTCCGTGCTACGTGGCAAAGTAACATATAAAGATTAAGAAATATTGTAAATTTACAACAAAAACGAACAATATGAAAATACTTACTTTTCTAATATTGTGTCCCTACTAAAAAGGAGGCTTCTATACATACATATTACATGATGAGAAAAAAACATTACCTAATTGCCAAGATGGCCGGATCATATAGTTGTTGAAAAGGCGTATAGCGTTTCCCGCCTCCGCCTCCGTTGTGTACATCGCAAAGGCGTAGCTAAAATATTTTATTATTATTAGTATTGAAATAGACTAACTTTAAATACAATGTGTAATAAAAATATGTACCCTCTATTCCAACCGGAAAAATTTATCATTAGACGAAACTCAAACAATTCTCCCGCCTGCCTAAAAAGAGGCACGAGTGTATCTTCGAAACAGTCGTGGGGAATCCTCCCGATGAACACCTATAAAAAAGAAATATTAATATAATTCATGAATGAAAACATTTACAAAATCCTTTTTATACATAAATTTGATACTAAAGAAAAAATCACTACATAAACAACTTTACCGCCATTTGCCATAAAAGGTCCGCTCCTTCCCATAAGAAACAATTTACAAATGACCAACATAAAATATAAGAACAGCATTTTTATTTAAGACAAAACTTAATAAATAGCTTAATGGATGGATGCCTGTAATAAACAAAACAAGCATGTCTTTAGGACTTCTACATGTCCTATTTTCTCAGCAAACTGACTTAATGCTTGACTTGGCGGGTAAATTAAATTTGGCGAAAGAATTATGGCGTCTTCAGCTGTAAAGTTATAGTTACCTCACAATTCCTCGAAGGTTCAGGACCACTCCATGCATGCGGCGCTTTCCTATAGATTCTTTGACCATTAATTTGTGTAAGTGTATAAGATGTGTTATTCTCTGTTAACGACAATAATCTTGATGATAATTCATACTGATCCACTTCACTAGACGAATAATGCTTAACAGAAGGCATTTTATTTATTTATATTTTAATTTAATCTTACAATAAATATTAATTATTTATTTAATATATTTAACAACTATACGTGCCCCTGTTAAGAGCAACAAAAAATGAAAGAACTTAATAGAAAGCTGTATACCTAATAAAATGGCGTATTAAAAACAAAATGGTGGTTTTGTAAAATAATATGTGACCTTGAAATCATATCAATTGTAAATCTTTTTATGTGATTAATTACAAATCCGTGAAAAACATTTTCTGAAAGGTAAGTCTGTTGTTTGGTCTGTAAGTAATTAATAAAAACATTTAATATATTTTTAATAATAAACTTACGAAATATAAAAAAAAATACTAAAGTCATTTAAATTATACCGGAAACATAATAAAAATAACTCAATATAAATAATTACACAAATCATATTGATTTCGCTTTTTATTTACTTTCCCTCACAATTTTTTTATTTTATTTTAGGTACACTAAGAAATCATCAAAATTAATGTATGTACTAAATATTTAAAATTTCTTTAGAATATCACTTTTCATCATAAGACAAGATATTATTTTCTTGTAACGCTTATTTCCGTTGCTTACATTATAACTAAATATTGAAAATCAGTGAAACTAAAATAATACACAAATATATTAAAAATATAATTTTATTGAATAAAAATATAATAATATTTACATGAATTTTAGTTATTGTTAGCAAATTAAAACAAAATCTAATTCCATACATATTATAATTTTAAAACTTTATTTACTAGATTGAATACGTAGGAATACTATTTAATATTTAATTCACATAATTATAAAATAAAGAAAATTAAAAGAGAATTAATATTTATGACTAACTAATAGATATTTTATATTTCTATTTAAATCATTTGTGACAAGAAGATTAGGGTAACAATGCTTGTTAATATAATTTTGTACCTTGATTTAAAATTAATATATCCTTTATTTTTCCTGCTAATTTGTTTAGTATCCAAACTATTTTTTAATTGCATGCGTAATATATAAATCCTTCGAGTTTTAATATTCATACTTAATATCTGTTGTTTAGTAAAATATTCTAATTTCTTCTGATTGATAAGTTTCATCACATTGGCTTTGATAGCTCTAATAGCTTCTAATTTTATTGAACTTATTTGCTTTCTAGGTATACCTGGAAAAGTATGTTATAATAACTTTAAAAAATAAATTTATCAGGCGCTCTTCCCTGTTCACTTCATATGTCGTAGGGGATACGTAAAGAAGTATAATTTATTTTAGCTTCAAACTGTATTCCGAACATAGCAGAGTAGATAGTGAGAACCTGGAAATCTAGTGCCACTTTCTGCCGAATTCTGGAAGCATTGCGTGTTGAGTATCGGAACTCAACGTTGCGCTTACTTCGTTACCAGAGCGAAGAGATGGAAATATTAGATATTTAATTTTCTTTTCCTTTAACCTGTCGCATTTACAGTCGCTTCTGCCCTTACGCCACAACAGGCCTTACTGGTAAAAAGTGTATCAAGACGTCCAATTTCATGTGAAGACCACTTATACGGTTCTCCGTAAGCATCATGATGCGTTGCAATATTATACAGTGTCTGCAACAAGATGTTAAGAATAAAACATTTTTGTTCTTTAACTGAAATGTTGAAAATTGATTGAATTGCAAAATCTGTCTAAAATTCTGTCTAAAAAATCTAAAAATATTTGTCAATTATTGGAAAAAAATGTAACTAACTTAGTGACGGACTACGCTTAAATGCGCGTTTAACAAAATGGAAATTTTATAGTTATAGTAAATGAGATTTTATAGTCGGTGTGAATAAAATTGGTTAATACAACTCATATTGTGATATACTTAAATACTATATATAATTAATTTTAAGATTTATTAATAAAAATAACATATATCATTTATTCTAATGTTGGCATTTCTAATAATTAAGGTACGAGATATAGGTAATTAATGTTACTCTTTTTTGTTCCACACTACAACGGTCGAGCTTATTTAAGACTTCATAAGTAAGTTCCTTGAATACTGTAGGTGTTATTCTTTTCAGGTCACTCGCAGGAAAAGCACAAAGTAAATAGCCTAATTCGTTAATGTGTGCCCCACTCGTATGCCAATCGTTACCAAAATATCTTCTGTACGCAGCAGCTATAACTCCGTACTGTATAAAATTTAACATGAATTATCTTGAAAAAAAAAATAGAAAAATTTAATCATAATCTCATTGTTTTTTTCAGATTTTATTACCTTCCGACTGCTTAATTCAATATATCGTTTAGCGAAATACTTGAACACAGATGGATCACCGAAGTTGACATAGTATAAATCTTCCTCCGGTACCACATTTAAAAGACTATCAAATGCTGAGAGTTCTCTGCCTTGTAAGAATGCTGCAGTCTTTCCGTCTAAATATTTTATTTATTATTTTATTAATTAAATGAATTAGACCGGGATTCATTATTAACTTATTATATTTTTTCACAGCAGTGCTTGATAACTTATTGGTGTGGGGAAATTTAAACAACATTTGAATATTCACGGCCAATATCACCTACCAATATTAACATTTAAATTTCAATTTTAAAGTGTGCCTATTATTAATTGAACCTAAAAGATATATGTATATATACCCATAATGGTAATATTTCATATTTTTAATGATATTGAGTTGTTATTTAGGCATTTATGTAATTCTAAAACTATATTTATATGGGAGGCCGTCGTGGTCCAGGGGCACTAAGGTGTGACTGTAACGCGACAGGTGTGGGTTCGATCCCCACTCGAGGAAATGAAGTATTTATCTAAATTTATATTTCTATTTATTCACTCTGGTTTCGAGGCAAAACGCGGCGTTGAGTTCCGCCACTCAACACGCAATGCTTCCAAAATCCGGTGGAAAGTGGGGAACGGAGTATCTTAACACTAGGTTCCCTCTGCCTACTCTGCTGTGTGCGGGATGCAGCGTGAAGCTGATTTATTTATTTATCTAAAACTATATTGACTCTCTAAATAGACAGAAAATGACAAACAAATTATCACTCATCTCCCACCTCCCCTCTAGCTTTACGTTGTGTGTGTGTATTTATGAAACCTTAAATATTTACCAGTTATTATGTCCCACGCTAATATAGCCCTAGATATTGGTAGCGAGTGTTTTATTGTATTTGTTAGTATATGCAATACAGTTTCTGAATCGAGTCTTAGAAATGTACTGGATGGACCAAAGTAAATCATATCCATAGAATTTTCAAATTTTACTCGATTTTCGACTTCGTCGTAAAATTCATCATAAATTACGTCATCTGCAAAATAATATGATATAGCATTAGTCCATATATAGTCCTCCAGGTTAAAGCTGGGATTTGTATTTGTATATGAGTGTTCATATACATATAGCGGCTTCGGCTATATTTAATTCTTAATATTATTGTTTCTTTAATGTTAAATTTAATCAAAGTGAAAGATAAAACTGACACTATCACGTATTATCTTATCTACATAAAGAAGAATTTTTGATGCCTACTTATTATAAACGCATTTACCAGATTCAGTTATAGCAATCATAGAGTTTTTCTCATCTTCATATTCTAATTCTAATTCTTCTATAGACTTTGTGCGCATTTCTTGAGATAAAACTCTGCAATGTTTTAACCATATTTTATACACTATACTTACAGCATCAAATCAACGTATATTTTTAGTTTTATACATATTTTAGCCATTAAAAGTGTTTTATCCTCAATTTATAAACTAATGAAATGCAGACATATCATTCATACATTAGATATGAAAAGTTATCCCTTTTAGAGCTTATTTGGCCACCCTAATATTAAAATGTCATATAACTATAAGAATATAATATAATACTAATGTAGACTAACTTTATATAATTCATTGCAAATAATACTATTATTATTGTAATACGCATAATTCATAAACTTCAAATCTACGTGACCACCTAGATTTGGAAGAAATTTAATATTATTTTATTATAATAATTTTAGTAAGTTATTGTTTATGACATAATTATATTTTTTTGAATTTTTTTTATCAGATGATTATAAAAATCAAATATGTATAGATATTGTAATAAGTTTTTTAATTTTTATTAATTTTTAATTACACGGGAGTATATATTATATAGTCTACGTCCTCTTAAGCTGTCATTTAAGAAACTTAAGTGTTGACATCACTAAAGAAAGTCTTAAATCCGAATTGTTAACCTAACTTTTCTGTTTTCAATGCATACAGATACGGCTTCGTAATCATTTAATAAAAATAACCATAAATAAATGTGTTTTGTGCAATTATAAAATTGCATAAGGCACACAGACATGATATTCGTGTTATAGCAGAAGTTTAATTTACAATAGCATTGTGATTTGGAGACTTAGTGTTATTTTTGCATTGTTATTAAATTTATTATATTAAGCCATGGGTATTTTAGAGAAAATATCGGAAATCGAAAAAGAAATAGCAAGAACGCAAAAAAACAAAGGTATATGCTTCGTATATGGACAAGCGTATTTAAAAGCGCTATTTATTTTTAATACATATTTTATAATTTATTTTCATATTATGATTTTTATGGTATAGTCAACCGTTTTGTACTATTTTGTTTTGGTATTCTTTTATTAATTCTTTAATTATTCTACTTTAACTACTATTTATATAAATAACAATCTTATCATTTAATTTCTATATATTTTAGCCACTGAATACCATTTGGGCTTACTTAAAGCAAAATTAGCCAAATACAGGGCCCAATTATTGGAACCTCCAAAAAAGGGTGGTGATAAGACACCAGGATTTGATGTGTTGAAATCTGGTGATGCCAGAGTGGCTCTTATAGGATTCCCTTCAGTTGGTAAGGTAAGAAAATCTAATAAAACTTATTGCATATATCTAAATACTTCCTTTATTATAGAATACTAGCGGATGCGCGCAGCTTTGCCTGAGCCAATCAGTGGTGATTTAAAGATTTTTCTATACAAACTTTCAACCCCTTATTTGCACCCTTAGGGAGAGAATTATAGAAAAGGATGAAACACATGTTCAATTAAATACTTTTAAGAGTCTAAGTTTCAAATTTTATAAAAATCGGTGGCGATTTAAAAAAAATCCATACAAACTTCCAACCCCCACTTCTCCCCTTTAGGGTTAAAATTTTTCAAAATCCCTTAGTGGATGTCCAGATTACGCAAGTAAATATCTGTCCAAATTTCACGTTTCTACCATCAGCAGTTACGACTGTGCGTGCGTCTTACCACAGTCAGTGAGGACAAGTCCTTTTATATATATAGATTATTTGCTATTTTGATTTAAAGTTAGTCTACCTAAGTATTATATGTTTATAATCTTTTATTAGTAGGACGGCCAAAAAAATATTCACATATTAAAACAAATATAAAAGTGCAATGTATAAAAAAATACTTAAAAATATGAGTTCATAGTGGCACAGGGACTCAAGAGTGTGAAATTGGTAGAAAGTAGGGAACATAGTGTTTTAACACTAGGTACCTTCTAACAGGGTAGCCCCTGCTTTGTGTGGGATTTTGCAATATGAAGCTGATTTTAAAATATTGACAATAAAGTTATAAAACTCTTACATTATTGCAAACATATTTAAAAACTTTATAATAATTCTGTTTTTTTATTTCCTCTTTAGTCAACACTACTATCTACATTAACACATACACACTCGGAAGCTGCCAGCTATGAATTCACAACATTGACTTGTATTCCCGGAGTGATTGAATATCAGGGTGCAAACATACAACTACTTGACTTGCCTGGTATTATAGAAGGTGCTGCGCAAGGCAAGGGTAGAGGAAGACAGGTAAATTCTTTAAATATAAATAGTAGTGTTTAGGCCATTGTGACATAATGATATAACCAGTTCTAATTCTGGATGATTGTGGTTGATCTCCACTCAGAATTAATTATTTTCATTTTACTGCATTTAGATTGGTTGGTGAAGAATAGAGGTAGCAATAAAAGGTAACAATGTGAAGTTGAAAAATAAATAGTGAAGATAACCTATTTATTCAGTGTTTTAAAATGGTCTAACTTACTAAATATGACAATCAGTCTCCACTTGGAGGAATGAACTATTTTAATTTTCCATTTCTGATAGACAAAGTGCAAGTGACTTCATCACTCAATTTGTAAATTTGAATTTATCTGGAAACCAGTAAATGGAGTGTCTTAACACTAGATTCTTTCTATCTAAAAGAATCTAAAATTATATATATTTTTTATACAACTATACAATTATTTCAGGTTATAGCAGTGGCTAGAACTGCTGACCTGGTGCTAATGATGTTAGATGCTACTAAGCCATATGTTCACCGCCAATTGCTTGAAAAGGAACTGGAGAGTGTGGGCATACGTCTCAATAAAGAAAAACCTAATATATATTTTAAGGTATTTAAAAATTTTAATT
>HE670695.1:44905-57923 GCA_000313835.2 Heliconius melpomene melpomene | reverse complement strand
AAGTACGTACATTTTTAGTACACATAATGACTTAACGGTGACCTTCGGAAACCGAGTATCGATGATACTGGAGGAACGTCACATAAGAAGCATGAGGATACTTCGGAGAACATGAATGAAGAGAGGAGAATGAAAGAGATTTGCAGAAATGTGGATGAATCTTTTGGTCGATCATATTATGAAACATAATATACTCCTTTATTTAAATCCATAATATTCATATTAGGTACGTTAATAAAAATAAACCTAAACCCAGTATTAATATAAGCTAACAAAAAGTACTATAAAATGCATTTTCGCATCAATATAGAGGATTATCTCGTATGACAAGTGATGATGCAACCGACCGTGACCTTACTTACTTACTTGGCTATAAACATTCTTGCACCAAATGGTTGACATATCGCACAATAACGACGTAATTTGCACGTATCGTTGTTCATACTTGCTCTTTAGCTTCGATAAAAAATGTTTTTGTAATTAACACGTTATAAGTCTCTCCGTCTTCCACTTTCCGTCCAGTAACATTTAGCATTTATTTAACGATAGAATAAAAATCTGATAAAATTTATGCGTAGTAAATCTCTGCATTCTCCATTTTCTATCCAATTTAACAATCTGGTAGACAATCCGTTCTCCACGAACTATTCCATTTTCAAGACATTGCTTGCTGAGTGGTGAAACTCAACGCCGCTCAACGCTGTCTTCTAGAGCAAAAAAATATATATTATTTCCCCTAATGAGAATCGACCCAACCATCGCGTTCACAGTCAGAAGCTGTCCCATTACACCACGACACCCTCAATATATCTATCTTTTATCAATATATCTTACATGAATATAATTTCATATAATCTCCCTATCACAGTATCGACGATTAAATATTTCTAGTACCTTTCATAATTTATTATGGATAACGTGGAATTTGTGTAACATGTTAAGTAACTTATAGTTGTAGGTACAGTACCTATTAGCTTGTTAGCAACGGCTGTAAATATATTGCATAAAATTAATAACCATTACAGTATCAAGACGTTAGGCATGCTGATAAAATTAAGCGGATTTCCTAACAGATGCAGTTCTTGCAGAGTAGGCAGAGAACCTGGTGTTTAGATACTCAGTTCCACACTGTTCATACAATGTTAATATTTAAATTATTTAAATTCATATTTTCATTTCTTCGCTCTGGTGTCGAGGCAAAGTTCGGCGTTAAGTTCCGCCACTTAACACGTAATGTCAAATAACATGAGACAGGTAAAAAAATATATTCATATACTTATACTAAATATTTTGAACTTGTACTTACCGCGCTAAGAACGAAGTTAAGCAATCTTCTACGAGTATGTATCTTAATTGAAATAATGATTGCACTTCAGATGTAGGACACGAGTTGAAATCGATGACATTTGCCGGCTCAATTTAAACTAACAGCCTTTTATTGGTATGGTTTTAACATCATTATTCTATTAACGCTTCGTAACTACAGAATCAATTTATTCCTTATTTACTACTCGTTAGTTCTAATAGATGTTATGGCACTATTGATATGTCTGATTAGAGATGCAGAAATGAACAGCGTTTCTCATTTGCCGGGTCGCAACACCAGACCAAGAACCAGACCTAAGGATAAACCTTTCAACATTTAGTACATGTTAAGTTAGTTTTTTTTGGAAAAGTATGGACTTTTACAAAAAAAAACTGTGGCAAAAAAAGCGATAGTTACCAAAGTACATAATAAAAAAAATATTAATAAAAAAATACCTATACTATTCATAAATATATTATTTTACCTAATGAAATCAGCTTAAGTTTAAAAGTGTTAAGTTGATCACGAAAAGGTAGTTTCAAAAAGATCGAGCCATGGTAGAACGACAAATTCAGCGTTGAATCCACTCTTTATTCTGAGAGTACTGAGCAGTGTTGTCAGATGCCCCGGTTTTGGCGGGACATGCCGATTTTTAGCCCAAAAATTAAATGTCCCGACCAGGTCAGGCTTATCGATGAAGTAAAATAATTCACTGTACGGATTAAGATAAGGAAAAACATAAATACATAGTTGTAAATCGTTGGATAGTTGTCCTTCCCGATGTGATGGTAATCAATTACAATTTTTTTGCGTAAATTGCGTTTGAATCGAACCTACCTACCGTCGCGTCGTTGTGCCGCTGTGCCATAACAGCCTTTATTGAAAACAAGTATTCGCTTAATAATCATTTACGAAATTCAATACAAAAGTTAGAGCATGTTTGAGTTATAATTTACGACGTAGAAACTGTTTTCAATGCGAGTTTAAACCTTTTCAGAAACTAGTTCTGAATAACAGAGCGCGATACTAGTTTATAATTTTCAAAGTTGTTTATAAACAATTTTAGTTTTCTTAATGGAAAATTAAGTTACATAAGTGAAATTACGTTATTGTGTCTTTATGTCTCTACTGCCCTAGTTTTCTTCTGCGGCTTCATCTCTGCGGTCATTGAAAAAGGAAATTGGTATTTCTTAAGGACTTTCTAAGTTTTCGAAGTAACTCAGACCGCGTGTATTCTGGTTACGTGAAAACCTAATGGGACACAGAATAGCTCTAGGTTCCCAGGTTACTTTTGCCTACCCTGTTATGTGCGGGATACAGTGTGAAGCTAAAAAAATATTAGGTAGGTACATCTATTGGTTTAAAATAGTCATAGATCTCACAAATAGACGATGAGAAACAAAAATAATTTTGATATCGAACCAATAGTTCCTGAAATTAGCACGTTCCACCAAATGTATGGAATTCATATTCATGTTTATAAGTAGTAAGTATGTATTGACCAATAAACCCATAAATATTTTACATTACCTTGTATTTATCTATGAAAGAAGGCATTGAGTTTCACCACTCAAGCAGTGCCTCAAGAATTGGGCGGAAAGCGAAGGACGGAATTTCTTAACAATAGATTCCTTTTGCCTACCTTGTTATATCCGGGTTAAAGCGTGAAGATATAGAAAAAATACCTATAGATATTTTATCATTTAATCAGAAGAATTCCTTTACGCTAACTCATCGGTTCTCATCCCCACGTATCCTATTCCACTAACGTGCATTTCCTATTTATTTTAAATTCCACACGAAGGAATTTAAAAACGATCCTGTCTGAGGTTCTCTTAAGCGAAGTGATAACTTCATAAACATATCTCACACTTGCTATAGGCGTGACGTTTCATTTAATACACTCATAAACTAAGTATTGCCTGCGACTTCTTTTGCCATGTCTTAAAAATGAAGACCTTATTTTAAAATTAATAATATTATAAAAACCAATTAATACAATTCTGGGAGACTAGTAGTGGGCACAAACGTTCGACTGTAACCATGACTGGTTGCAAGTTCGATTTAATTTTAGCCATTTTTGCATTTTTAAATAACAAACAATCAAACACAAACTTTCACATTAACACAGTTACTCTTTATATACAAAAGTCATTGACATCATCATATATCAATCAAAATGACTAATAAAATGGTATTCAATATCGTTAGTCTACTATATCCTTATGCAACAACTCTCACCAGATTACGCGGATGCTGTAACTAGTTAGATCTTTAGATAAATTGCCGGTCATTGGGATGAGCTACATACGTTCACAGTAAAAGTAACTGTTCTGTTCTGTTCTGTTCTGTTCTTTCTTTATGGCGCTTCGAGCGTGCCAGTTGAGCACTAATCACTTTGCCAATGTCACGTTGTATGGAGAACACAGAAAGGAGAAATAGAGATTATATTACACAATAAGAGAATGCATGTCAAAAAGAGGTCCAGTTAAAGTACTGCCTTCACCTATAAAATAAAAAATCATAAAATTTATATATACATGAACATGGGTTAGTAATAAATAGTACTTTACACATATGTTAGTTTATAGTTTAATATTATTATATCTAATATATTTACATAAAAATTTACATAGAGGACTAAACACAAACTTTGAAGACTAAGAGGACGGGGAACTTTAAAAGGTAAAAGTAACTACTTTCCCAAACGGTACCGTGTTGACACATTTTTTTGCCAATTTTTATTTTACTCTTATGTGTTTTGTAATAGAAATTTTATATATTCATAGCAACTTTTGCAATTTTAAAAGGTATACTTATACGTCAAGCGATTTTCTATTTGTATGTACTAGCTTCTCCTTGGCTTCGCCCGCGTGGTCTAATGGATAGCTAGGAGCTGTGTATATTTTATATTTTTAAGTGCCCGAGCGCAAGTACAATGGGTTACAATGAAACTATTAACGTGATGCCATTATAGCCATAAGCCATTCCTTCTTCGATGAATGGACTTATCGAACTCATAAAGGTCAATCTGTAGCCGTAGTTCTTCAGATTAGCGCTAGCAAGAAACTCCTCAGATTTTAAGAGACGTTTCTTACGTCGGTTGTTCGTAAGTTTAAAAAATTAACTTTAGTGAACCAGTGGTTTTTTAACGTTCAAAACATTGTATAAATAAAAATTGAAATAGAGGTCCTCGTGCCTGCTTTGACTTTTTAGTCTATATTATTTAAATGTATTTAGGGAAAATTGGTTTATTATTTTTGCATTTTTAAGTATGTAATTTTTAAGTTTTATCAGCTTGCCTCAAACTAGCCCTTATTTGACTTTGGACTTCTATAATAAATTTAATTAATTGCGGCATTTAATAAACAAACTTTCACATAATCATGTTTATAAGTTGAGAGCCGCGTGTTCATACAAAAAAAAAACTAATATGAAATAAGTTGATACTATTCTCATCTGGTGGTTACTAGACTGTTGCATGCATGTCCGCCGACCGCATTTCATTTCAGCAACAGATTGCTTTACATTTAGACGTATGTATATATGTAGAGTAGGAAATTGTAGAACTTTCTTCATTATATTTGTGCTGATTGCAGAGAATATAATAGTACAATATTGAAGATTATTATAATAATTATAGAATAAGAGGGGCCGTCGTGGCGCAGTGGAACAGCCAGCGTTTAATTGTAAACGCCATGGCGATGGCTTCTATTTCCGCTCAGAAGTCTACCAGTGCAGGAATATAGAAATAATTAAATATTATTCTATTTTTTTTAATTTCTATATTCCCGCTCTGGTAGACAATGCTGGGCGTAGAGTTCCGCCACTCAACACGCAATTTTTCTAAAATTCTTATACTGAATGTCTCAATGTAGAGACCCGAGTGTCTTAAAACTAAGGTCCCTGCCTAAGTGAGAAGTTGTTTATATATTTCTAAAAAAGTATAAACAACTTCTCTTCTCTTGGTATTCTAAATCATCAATACTAGAATTTCTCTATTAGTCTAAGCATTGTGTATTCACATACCTTCATATAATTCATCTACAATTAGGGGAGAGCGGGGTTGGTTTTAACGAGTAGAGCTGGTAACAAATACACACAAAGAGTTTATTATCATAGAAAATATAAGCAATTATATAAAATTTACTATTTAGTACCAGCCCCGCTCTCCCCTACATATGTTTATATGTATAATTTGTATAAATATACAGAATGTACACATACGCTAACCGCATAAATCTCTCTCGTTTTGAGGTCATCGCATTCGTCGATTGTTCCGACTTAAGTTGCATCACCTGCCATTTTCTTTTATTTATCTTATTGCCTATAAATATTAATTACATACTCGTATTACTTATGCTACATTTTAAGATATATTTTTGGGCTATATTCATATTTATTTTTAATTTAGTTTATACTAAAATTGTGTAATATTACATACATTCATTTGCTATTTATTGTACCGATATAATAATAAACATAAAAGAGATCTTTTATTTTTATCGAAGCCTAGCGAGCGAGCCGCTCACGGCTTCACCCACTCGAACTACACGATGAATTAATTACTAATTTAAATTACTTTCGTATTTTAATAACATTATCATTTTAAAGACAATAGCAAAATACTCTGTGTTGAAATGTCAAGCGAAGTTTGCCGGAATCCAATAGTAAAAACGCCATCGGATAAGCCATATCTGAGATTAGTGTGAATAAACACATTAACAAGCAGACAAAAAAATAAAAATAATTGTTTTGGGTTCTAATACATTAATAAACGAAATATATAGATATAGATATAAACATGGCATGTCAAAGTCAAAATCATAAATTTTATTTGACGTACTTAGAAACATAGAAATCAATATCGTTTGCCCTTATACAGTTTGTAATGGAACTCTAAACTTATGGCTATATAAATACATGGGGTTAATGCCATAAAGCTACCTTTATAGTGTAAATGTCGGCCAAGTTTATGCTCGGTCAAGGGAACTTTGTGCACGCTAACTTTGTTATTCAAGTAAATCACTTAATAAATTTTTGAGTTGGTTAAATATTTCAACAAATACAAACTACGGCGTTGAATTCCGCCTCTCAATGTCTCGAATTTCGGTGTGGGAAGTGGGCAACGGAGGAACATTAGGTTCCATTTGCTCTACCTATTATCCAAGAAAAAAGGTAAAGTAGGTACTTACATCTAAATTATAAAACAGAAAACATTTCTAAATCGTTTATGGTGTAGTTAAACCATAGGTCACTTTCCATCTATCAAAAATACAGACTGCGTTTGGGGAAATCGGGTCATCGTAACAAAGACAAATATCAATACAAAGTAGTCACGATTGTTTATATGCCATTACGTTATAAGCAATGGAAATAATTTTAGTTTATAAATTTAACTGTATAGATGATTGGATAATTATATTTTTGTAATATGAATGTTGTTTAAACGTTTTTGAAGCTAGAGGCGCAGTGGGGCAACGTCTGATTGTAAACGCGGCGGTTTTCAGTTTGATTACCATTCAGGGGTATAATTATGCTTACTTTTTTCCCCGCTATGGTGAGTGCGATATTAAGTTCCTCTCCGACGTCAAGATCTTGAAAATTGGGCAGAATGTAGAGAAAGAAGTATCTTAACACTACGTTTCCGTTATCTATCCTGTATGGGGGAAAAGCATTAATGCAAAATAACATAGCAAAAATGTTTCCTGATACCTACAAACACTTTATTTACTATATCAATGTTTTCATACACATTTCGTCCACAGACTGAACCAGCGACCTAGCATACTAAAATACACGTGCATTCTAGGTACTAAAGCCAAATTTCTATACGGTTAAAACTTTTGTTATTATACCTACTTTTATAAGTTTCAAGGAGTAATAAGATCCTACGTCGAAAATTATACACAAACTTTTCATATTCATATATGCTTAAGCGCTAATATAGGAAAGATGCACTTTTAATGATAAAAGTTGGTTTACATTTTTCATGAACAGCAGCCCAATTTTAAAGACATTGTGTGTTGAGTGGCGGAACTTAACGCAGTGGTATGCCTACCAGAGCGGGACAATGAAAGTGATTTAAAAATAATCATTTAGACTAGAATTCCACTGCGCCAAGGCGGCCGAAGGCACATTATAAAACAATTAAATCTTCGTTTATGTAACATGCAATAAAATTCTAATGATTTCCTCATTTTAGGCATCTCATTTCCTTATTTACATAAGTTAAGCTCATTTAGTTAACATAATATATGTACGCAGATGCAACAAAAGAAAGTGTTCAGGAAATAATTAGCATGAAGGTAATTTGTAAGGTATCTAGTATATACTAATATATGCTAGGTACTTGTGGTTAAAGTTCTTCTACTGCCTGGCATTACTCCGGGCGTTTGTTGCCAGGATCTGCCTTCTGACTCAACCAATCGCATTTTGCACGATCTTCACCAGCCTCAGTTGCTTGATGGTTGTGTGTTCTATTCTCATTCAGAGAAATGAATCATTTTATTTTTCTCGCTCTGGTTACAAGATATAACAATGTCATAAAAATATGGCGAAAGGTGGGGGGATCAGAGGTTCTTCAAACACTAGGGTCCATCTGGTAACCCTGCAATACGCGAGATTAGACTGTATCTCTATTCTATATTCTATTCTCTATATTAAAAAAAGTTATGTTTTATAAAAGTTACAAGTCTAGACACAAGTTTGTATTGAAATTAAACACTTGTTAAACACTGGCGCCACTACCGCGATAATAATAAAAATTGTTTTAAGTACATACACTGGAGCAACTCATTAGTATCGGGCCTTAATGACGCACTGTTCAATTATTGAAGTCGACAGCTGGTGCTCGCATAGAATATGTTGCTACAGAAGTATCTCGTTCAAAATACTTCTTTACTTTCTACAATGATTCTAATTTCTGAATTATAAAAAAAAAATTGATAGACACATTTACCAGTTTCTGTGCAAAAATTATAATTTAGTTTCGTATTTTTATAAATATATATATTTTTTAACAAAATTACGTACATGTTTTAATTTGAATCCAATCTATAAAATTATTAGTTCCGAACTGAAACCTCTTACATGAAGGAGTAACAATTATTTTACAAACAAATAGAATGATGAATTAAATAAGTTATAACTTGTATCTTATCGATCTGACGCAAAGAAGACTGATTACAGGCGAGTTGTTCAAAACTTTTAAAAGCACCTGAAGTTCTTATAAAATACTTGGTAAATTACTTTTAGACTAGTAGATATTTATTATCGAAATTGTTAAATAATAATGAATTTTTGATTAAAAAATTGTTGAACGCACAAGGTCAACTTATGAGTGGCGTTACTCAACGCCGCGTTTTGTCTTGTAACCAGAGCGAGGAAATGAAAATAATTTATTTCCTTGAGTGGGAATAATACCCACAACCAAAGGTTGTCTTAGCACTGGGTTAATAGACATTAGAAAGTGTTATAATACGATTTCGAAATGTCTCATTAATATTACACTACAGTCGTACAATAAGTAGTGATCGACAAGATATTCGATGTGACGTGCCGCATACTAAACGAGTGGACCTAATCGTGTAAATCATTGAATATGTTTTAATAATTGGTACGCTTTGTTTATATTTTCAAATATTTTCTTAAATTCAAAAACAAAATGATAACATAAAACAACGTTATCTATAGTTCTTTTTTCTTTATTTAGTTGGTATTCACCATTTCCCGTTCAAGTAGTCATGACGCAGTGGTGGCAAACGTCACATACCATCGGTATTGTGGTTTCGATTCCCACTTAGGGAAATAAATTATTTTCATTTCTCCGCTCTGGTCAGAAGTTAAAGGGAGATGTTCGTTTGAAGTTCAGCATCTCAACACGCAATGTGAGGGACAGAGTGTTTTAACACTAAATTTGACATATGCGATATACAGTATGAAGTTAAAAAGAATAACTCGAAAACTAATTGAGCATTCATAACAACTCCTATATAATTTAACTCATACGTTTTATGAATGTCTATTGAATTTTATTTAGAAAGCTAAGCAATTTTGATGTAACGGAACCACTTACAAAATCATTTAAAGTAATCATTTAAAATGATCATCATTATTATGTCTTAAAAGATTCTTTGTTAACATTTAAACTTTTTTGAAATACCTACCTACCTATTCTATGCGTATTTTTTGTTGTTAAACATTTTTTTATCAGCTTCACGCGGTATCCCGCTAAAATAAACTATTGCAGTTAGGTTTGGTTAGTATTTTTCCCGACTGCTAAGGAAGGATTATTATTAAATATTTTCTTTACAATAATGATTATCAAGCGGTATTTTTTACAATCATTAAGGTCTAAATGCATAATATGCATTTAATCACAGTATAAAGCAAAAGCCTATTTGAGTACGCCACAAAGTCAATATAGAAATTTAAATGTGTTTTTATATATGCAACTATAATACAATACGAAATAAAAGATGCAACAAATAACTATGCAGCCGTCCATATACGCCAATACTGCATATTAAACATCTAGGTGTGAGGTATCTCCATATAAACGTCTATCAATTGTTAAAATGAACAATAAAACAATTGCATTGCATATCAAAAGTTATTAGTTAACTGCGTAATAAGTCTACGACGATTAATATGCAAGACAAAGTGTAGCATACAGCATGCTGTGCATAGAAACCGTTATGCAAAGTAGATGTCAAGATTTTTGTTATCCGACTGCGCGATGTAAGCAGGGTAATGTGTATAGGTTAATGAAAATATTACACATTACATTTCCTCGAGTGGGAATCGAACCTACAACCTGTCGTGTTAACAGTCAGTCACCCAAGGATTGATTGATTTTAAATGATTTATTATGTCATTGTAAATCTATAGTATCAGTATTTATAATAATGTTCACTGAAATCTCAATAGATCTCAATACACGTGTCTATTATCATTAACGGCGGCGGTAAATTGTTTGTTTATTTATTAGGGGAGAATTATTATTAATTATATTATTGATAGTAATCTCAATTGGCTTATCACAAGTGCTTACAATTAATGACTACCTACCTATTTGTATTTTATATAATAAGATATAATATTTTAATAACAATAGTTAAATAGATCCTTCTATCCTCTTTATCTATTCGTATTAAAAACAGAACAGTTGTTGTTTGGTTAAACGCGAAAATCTCTAGTTCGCATTAAAAACCACATTTGGTGTTGGTTAACATAATTTTCTCCATTTATTTAGAAACGTAATAGGACATTACATGAAATGTGTCATGTGCAATTTTAACTCATAGTAATTTCCATATTCCATATAGCTAATATGTTCTTTTTGTTCCAGGTAAAATGAGATGCAACAACATTCTTCTGGAAAGATTACATAAATGCAATATCGCCGTTGTCAGAAATACAAAATATGAAATAGAAACTGTCAAAATCTATTCCTCTTAAAAAATAAAAGTACGTAGTTTTACAAAAGCTAAATTTAAATTTTAATTAAAATATAACTCAACTGCTAACATAAAGTGATTAAAATGAATTTTAACTCGATCTTGTACTTGTCAAAGGTTAAGGCTACGTTATTACGAGGGAAGCCCAAAACTCCGCCTTCCTAAAGCTTTTTAAGTCAACGTAGTTTTAGAAGAGAAAATTAAAAGCTTGTATTTAAATAACGTGAAAAGTTGCCGAGTTTTTAGCAATTAAACGGTTTTGTTTAAAATTTACTAAGAATTTTAAGATTTTAAAGCAAAAGTAATTTGGGTTTATATGAAAATGTTTGTTGAGGATTTTTATTATAGACGCGATGAATGTGAGTTCGATTCCCGCGCAGGAAATTTATTTATTCAAATAGTTTACATCGTCTCGATTTTGCTCCGCTATTCAATTCGCTTGACACCACTGTATTCAATTCGTTCAATTCCTGTTATGCTTAAATTATGTGCAGAAAATGTACATGCTTAAGGATCATTCTGTCTGTGAATAACTCTCCCTTCTCCTATGTATATATTTTAATGATCTAAAAAGGTAACGAGGACTATATCTATATGAACGAAGGCATAAATTTAATAATTTTATAGTTTTTATAGCTTTACGCTGTATCCCTTATATGACAGGGTAAACAGGGGACCCTAATGACAAGACACTCCGTTCTTCTCCGTTCCGATACACTTGTACCGCACAATTTTTGAGACATTCCGTGTTGAATGGTGAAACCCGACGCCGCGCTTGATCTTCTTTTAAAATCTGATTTTATAGTAATAACACGTCACATTGCGTACTATTTCAGAAGGAACATATCCAACATCTGTTCCAGACATTTAAACTAGAAAGTCGTAGTTGCGGTTTAATTCAATTTAGTTCAACCGTAAAAAAAAACCATTAAATTTACTGTGTTGAAAGAAAACTTAAAAAAGAGTCCTCTATAATTAATATTTCTTAAGCTTTTATTTTGAAATGCACAAACTAAATGCCAAGGCTATGAAATGTGGTTTTTTTCCAAAACGTCGAACTTTATACACCCTAGTGAGCATTTGGTTCAAGATTATATATAGTTTTTCCTTTGCTTTACCTTCTACTCCCTTACTAAATGGTATTTCGAATTCTATTTATTTATTTCTGTTATGTAAAGAAGTACGTAAACAGTCTTAGTAGATCGAGCGAATCGAAACAAAATGCAGCGTTAGGTTACGGTTTCCAACACGCAATACCTCCTGTACTAACATATCTTTGCTTATTAAAAAAAAAACAAAAACAAAACGAAATTTGTACAAACAAAGCACATATCATATAACGGGAAGTAACTTAAACCGTTACGGTCTCCCTCGGCTAATAAACTTCGTTGCGGAATACGTACAGACTACAGTTGTTACTCCAACAGTTTACAAGCGACATAAAGATGCTTGAGTCTTCATCATTTATTCAATAAACATTAAGTGATATGGTGTGGCGTGGTTGAATTTCTTGTAAGTGGTAGCACGTTCAATTTTTGTTGCCAAAAATTGGCAAAGTAAATTATTTCTTAAAATTTAAACACCAACCGCCATCACTCTTCTCAAGTCTTTGTTTATGGGTTTAATCTCCATATTTTTTCAACAAATTTTGGTATCAAATGAACGCGGCGTTGAGTTCCATCACTCATCTCAAGAATTCGTAATGTCTCAAGAATTGTGTGGGGAAGTCTTTACTTAGGTTCCCTATTCTGCTGAATTCAGGGTAAACTGTGTAGCTAAAAAAATTAGTAAGTAAGATAAACGATGCAAATAAATTCCACATTTCTGTGTTGCGTCTAATTGTAACCAGATTTGTTGTTTTCGCGGTCGTGTTGTACTTTACGGTCGTTCAACCTATTGCAACTGCACTGAGAATTGCAAAATAATATACACTGCCCTCCAAAAGTTAGTTGAAATTAATTGACCTTATAAATTATGTCACACAATTTCCAAAATTCGCAGTTTCATTGAATGATCTGTTTATTATTTATGTTTGGTAACACTATTCTAATACATACAGAAGGGAATTCCCCAAAATTCATTTTGTTTTCTTCAATAATATATGGTTATGTGCTCACTGCTTGAATTGAGTGCGTCAAAAGTCAGTTGAAGTAGCAAAATTTAAACGATTTCTGATATTCTCGCGGTTTTAAAGTTATTTATTAGTATTGTTAGGGCAGTGTAGGTAGTTTAAATTTAATAACAAAATATT
>HE670695.1:28722-44805 GCA_000313835.2 Heliconius melpomene melpomene | reverse complement strand
TGTGTGGAAAATTTGGCAAAATGTAGGGAACATAGTTTTTAAACTACTAGGTTCCTTCTACGCACCTTGCTATATTCGGAATACAGAGTGAAGCTATAAATACATATAAATGAAGTTTTTACAAAATGAAATCTATTCAAAACTCATGTTAATTAAACATATTCATACAATTTTCTTAATTAACTTGACGCAACTAATTACAGTGACACATTCGCACTTCGCATGTCATATTTCATTAAACGTACGTTGTTATGTCACGCATTTTAAAGGATTACATTATATTTTGCTGTGATTTTATACAAAAATGATTTATGCCAATTAGTAATTGTTAAAAAAGGCGGTGACTTTAATTTTGTAAACGACAAAAAAAAGTTGTTTCAGCTCTTACACTGCGTTGTCCGCTTTCCGCCCAAACTTCGAAACATCGCACGTTCGTTTCATTGGCGGAATTTAACCGTTTCGTCTACCAGAACAGGACCAGAAATACCAGGAACCGGAAATTAAAATAAATGAAAAATAATTATTATCTTGACTGGGCGAAACCTTAATGTTAGGTTCCCCTCTCTCCCTACCCTACTTTACGCAAAAACCACCGTGACACTAAAAAAGTCAAAATTTGACTTTATTAACATAAGGTTAATCAAAATACGAACAATACATTAAATAAAACTACTAAAACTGATTCACTCAAACCCTGTAACACCACTCTGAGCTAGACATTCATAAATAAGATGAATCAATTAATTGGCTGGAGTATCGCATAACGCACTTAACGATGCGAAGGAAATTTGATTCCGGTGCTTGAGACCTCCCACTTTCAGAATATTTATTGGTACGTAACTATTTACTTTATAGTTGTTGGGTTAGGGCTGAGTTATGTTGCTAATGTTTTCATTACATTATTTTATAACTATGAAAAGCTTACTAGGTACTAACTATACAATTTGTACCTACTAATTTTATCCCGGTCTTTAAGAATTTTGAGAAATCCATTATCACGCCGTCGCAGTGGCATAAGCATGTCACTGTAACGTGTAACCTTTTGCGAATTCGATTTTCACTAATAGAAATAAAAATAAATGTAAATAGTTTTAAATGAAGTGGTTAAGTACAAATATTATTCGATTTAAAGTTCCTGACAGTATCAAATGTACTAGAAATACCATATATCCTAAGTAATGGTGTATCCATGCTTCTGTTGCTACTCAATCAAGTATCGTATTTGACATTGACAAATCACAATTTAACTATTATACCATACATGATACAATAATACCCATATACCTATGGGCTTGGAAAATTGCAATACCGATCATTTGGTTCAAGGGTGTGACGGTTGTGGGTTCGAATCTCACTTGAGGGATTGCAATAATATTTATTAATATTTTTATCTCTTCGCTCTTGCAAAAACCCCAAGTTAAGTTAATAATGCAACACGCTAAAAATCGCTTAAAAATTCAGCGGAAAGTGCGAAACGAAGAAATTGACATGACCGATTAATATATTAAGGAAAATACAAAACTAATATTCAAAAGATCCATTATAAGGGACCAACCAGTACACGGCTAATATTTATTACTCATTCAAACGTGAAACCTAAACATATTACGCCGGTTATCGAAGTTCGATAGAATCTAAATATTTTGTTGACTTTCATAAAATATTTACATTGTTTCCATCTCTGTCGAACTTACACTCTGTGTATATGTCTATCTCGTTTTACACGTGATGATCTCACGTTAATACGTAGCGTAACGAATTTACGACATGCAATGTTTTAAGTATGCAGTACTTAATTCACGCGGCTTTTCTTTTTAAAAACGTAAATTTTGTAGACATTATTTTTTTAGGCAAGTAGTGGCGGTTCTTTACTTTTATATTTTCATTTCTTTGCTCTGGTGTCGCTCGGCGTTGTCTTCCGCGCCCAACACGCTATGCCTCTAGCAGTCTGCGGAAAATGGGGAACGGAGTGTCTTAAAACTAGGTTTCCTCTGCCTACCCTCATGTCTGCGGGAAACAGCGTGAAGCTGTTTTTTTTTTAAAGTTCAAGTAGAGAAAAAAATCGTTTTACAAATTGATTTTGTTTTTATAGCTTAACGATGTATCCCGCATGTATCAGATTTGGCCGAGGAAACAATTGTAGTCAATTCACTATTAGGAAAAAGGTTGTTTTTAAAATTAATATGACATTTGACTTCTGATCTTACTTACTTTAAAAGAGACGGTGCCACTAATTTTGTTATCTTTTTGTATTTAATTTCTGAGTCTATAAGCTTCTTAAGTGTTAAATAAAATAATACTATAAAACCAAAAATTGTTTTTATTTATTATATTTTAACTAACCTCTTTTTGTACTAATCTCTTATAATACCCGCGCATATGTATAGTATTTGATTGTTGACAATTATAATGATGATGATGATGATTAAAGTAGGTACTGCTTATTGCGTAGGCGCAGGCAGACATTAGTATTCCAAAAGAAATTCCTCGAGAATGGAGTGGAGAGTGGAAGTGTCTTAATGGGAACGGAGTGTGTTAACACCAGGTTCCCTCTGCTTGCATATACACATTGCGAAGGTAATATATATATATATATAATAGTCATTGGGGCAAAGTTTGTACGCTGCTGTAACCTAGTAACAAATAGGGAAGGAAAATACCTGCCTTACATAATATGAGAGATACCTTTAATCAGACAATCTACCTTCAACAGTCTTTTCGCTAACTTCTTAAATATATTAATACTTCTTAATTAATTTCACACTTAATTAAGAACACAAATCACTGTCAAACATTCAAATTGGCCGCAATATTTAAGAAAAACAAATTTCAAGAGGATTAACGTCCAGCTTAAACAGCTTATAAATTTTAATTTACTGCCGCTCGCTTATTAAAAAAATTATGAGTTTGAATTAAAAAGTTTATAACATAACGGTAATATTTAAGTGTAAATTGGAATTTATTAGCTTATTAGATTCCTAAGTTAATGGTTTTTTATAGAATATTTGTTTAAAAACAACGGTAACTTTTATTGTTTGAAATTTCAAGTTAAGCTTTACGAGTATATCAAAGCAAAATTTGATTTCCCGCAGATCATATTATGTAGGAGGCTCTCGTGGTTCAGGAGCACAAGCGTGAGATTGAACTCATTGTTATAAGCGCAATTCCCATTCGGGAGAATATTTTTTTAATATTTTTATTTCCTCGCTATGATAACGAGGCAAACTGCATCGTTGAGTTCCTCAACGGCTCAAGAATTCGGCGAAAAGTAAGGAATGGAAGTATCCTAATGAAGAATAGAGTGCCTCAGCACTAGGATTCCAGGTTCCCTCTGTTTCACTACTATGTGCGGGATACAGCATGAAGCAAAAAAAAAAAGTAAAATGACATACCTACTGAAAATTGATTTTTAGTTTAAGTTGCAACATGGTAGTGCTATATTAAATAATTAGTTATGAATATTATAAGAGATCTTAACCTTTAGAATCACACCAATAGGATCAAATGAAATTCAATACAACAGTTTATATTTTTTATTTACACATCTTCGTTTAGCCTGATTTGCTTTGCCTAGAAATTAAATTTAAATGTGGACGAGACCGTGGGCGCCGTAAGATAGGATGGGGGAAGCGAAACGTTTGAAAGCGAGAGATTGGCCGGCGATCAAGGGGGCAGAGTAAGCAGAGATAGCGGGAGCAACGACAGCTGGGGCAGAGTAGGCAGCAATTGGGGCTACTACTGCGCTTCCGGCTACAGCACGAGCGGCAACGGGGGATACGCTGGCAGCAGCACCGTCGATCTGGGCAGCCGCTACTTGGACAGCGTTAACTGCTTGCCAAGCATTGTCCTCAGCTGCGTTGATAGCCTTGCCTTGGATTTCAGCGGCCTGGTCGTTGAATTCACGGACAGCGTCGACAGCGGCGACGACGTTGTCGGCGGCCTTAGCGTGGGCTTCGATGGCAGCGCCTTGGAGGTCTCCTGAGTTGACTGGTGCCACAATGGAGGAGGCTACAGGCAGAGCTCCGTAGGCGAGAAGGCCATTGGAGTAGGGTGAGGCCAACAGCGCACTAGGTGCGGCTGCGGCATAAGCGAAGACGGCGGCTACAATCTGAAATAAATGAACATGTTAATTGTATTGCTAAATAACATATTTAGATTAAGTAATTTATATCACAGATTGCATCAGACAAAACAAGTTGCAAAATAACATTGAAGGAACGATTTTGATAAAATTGCAAATGAAAGTTAAAAGCTGTAGGCCAAACACCAATCACTGTTATGTCACAAACAGAAAAGAACCCATTACACATCCTCTGGGATACACAATTCAACGAAAAGTAAAATAATAAGAACCAACGTACCAGAAATCTCATCGTGCACTTCTTTTAGACTGCGCGAAAGCTACTGAGTGAAGTTGCTACATTTTCGCCAGCTTATATACTGATCTGTTAATTATGAGGAACTTGATTGTGAGCGGGGTCTCAAGGGCGCAGGGTGCAGGAAATCGCGTATTTGACATATACTTATTTTGTTTTGGGCGTAACGCGGCCAATGTCGATTACTTTTTAATTTAATGTCACTTGCTCTCTTCTACTAACGTGTAGTGTAATAATATACGTAATTTAATATTATGCAATAACTTACTAAGAAATGAGTAACTCAATCTTGTGCTTCTAATGTGGTATACTTTCTACATATTTTTTTACAGAATAAAGGATAACAGAATTGAGTGTGATAATAAAATTAATTACTTGCTGAAAAATGGTTGTTGGTTTTAGGTTCAAATTTAGCGTGAACGAAGGGTTCACGAATGAAACATCATGATTTTTCCGCCACTTATCTTTCAACCCTAAAAGTCGAAAAGATTAAAAATGCTGATTGAAGTCTAAAATGTTAATTATTCTTTGATGTATCAACCGACTCAACTTACATATTTATTACGTAGACTATATGTGTATACCTATAGATATTTTAATACGTAGCTAACCTTTGAACAAGATAAACGATTTACAATTTACACACATGAGCAATGAAAAGTTACTTCTTTCTAATTTCCTAGCCTTTGTAAGTTCAGTTAGTGGAATAACTAAAATGCATATGTAATGTAGAGCCCTTAACCTGGTTCCTTAATGCAAACTGTTTATGTCATTCAAAAATAAAGTTAAAATTTATAAGGATAAAGTCGATTTTCTTTATTACACAAATTATCCTCCGTTTCATTAAAAGGAATTTCGTGTGATACATATAAGTAAAATGATGCTCTTCTGCTTCTTCTAGGATTCTAGATTTATGGAATACTCCTGTCGTATTTTAGATTGTTGTTATTGAATTTTTATAAATGTACCTACCTCCCTACTTGTTATTAGATGAAATTTTTAAGTTGAAGTTTAATTTAAATAATTATATTGGTTAAGCACTACAGACAAGAGGTCATACTGCTTTTTTCATTCTTTAAAAATTATTAGATAAAAAAGGACTAAACAATTCTTAAAAGAATCCGATAATGATCCGAGATGTTTGGAGTGCCTTTTTCTTCATAATTTATTTAATGTTATTTTAATACATATAACAAGTGTAACAATACGTTACAACGTTCTTGTACAATCAGAAACAAATCCACATGAAATTCCATCCCGATACAGTCATCTAGCTAATAAAATAAATATTTAATAAGTAATATAGATAAAAATAAGTATAGCGGGTAAAAGTAATCAAAATGTCACATAAATGTGAGTATAATGAAAGGTCAAATAAAACAATGAAGTTGCTTTTTAATTTGTGTCGAATCTCAACAGGAAAAGCCTTTTAAAACCCCCGCCAGGTTGAATTAACTCCAATATTAGTCTCTGGATGGTTGTAGTACAGTGTGTGACTGTGTGTATATTATACTCACTCGACTTTTTTAATCTTTAATTTTTCTGCCTTTACACTGTATCCAGAACATAGCAGAGTAGGCAGAGTGGACCTGGGAATATAGTGTTCATACACTCCGTACTTTACCGTTCGTACTTATGCAATACCTATAATAATTTAAATTTTTTTCATACTTAAGTATTTTTTTTACAAAATAACTAAACAAAAACATTATAAACTAAATTACAAAAAAATGCTATACAAAGACTTTTTGCATACAAAAACACGCATGTGATTCACAAACTGCGCCTATTTCCTGTCTGTTCATCAACCTTGACTTCAAATTAGTATTACATACCTATTGCCTTCATAGATTATAACTTTATATCAGAATTAGGCTTAAAGCTAGAGATTAAATTAATTTTACATGCCACTTGATCAATTAATTATACCTACCTGATGATTCTAATAATTAATTGTTTTGTCTTTTTTAGTTTTTTTCTTTTTTAGCTTCCCTATTACAGAGTAGGCAGAATGAACAGTGTTAAGACTCTCCGCTAAACCCACTCTCCCCACTTCGCAAAATTTTCGAAATATTGCGTACTGTGTGGCGGAACTCAACGCCGCAAATTGTTTTTTTGTTTCAAAAAGAAAATATTACACACCCCCAGTGGGGATCAAACTCCCAACAGTTGCGTTGCCAGTGAAGCACTTTACTACCAAAGTACCTACCAATCAAAAGTATATTTACAGAAAAGTACACATTTTAAGCGAAACGATGGCGAACTCGATACGATACTGAACATAGTTGCATTTCGATTTACTTCCATGATGTAATTTCCGCTCTATTGAAAACTACTAATTTTAAATACTTTAGAATATTTATTGGTTAATTAATTAAAATTTATATATAAATTATAATTTAACACTAGGCTCTTTCTACCTACTATGCTATACACCTTTAAATTCTGATATTTATAAGTGGTATGTCTCAAAGTATAAAATCCCAGTCCGCTCAACGGCCCCAAGCTGAGGGGGATAGGGAAGCCTTTACCGCTGTCGGCATCCTCACAAGCAGCCACACAGTGCTAGCAAACAGGACAGAGTACCCTCTTCCCTACCCATCCAGTGTCGCTGTGAAAACCAGTAGGCCTTGTTAGGCCTACTGGTTACCGGTAATGCTGTTGCATTAATCTCAAGTTCGAAAAAAGTATGAATTTATATTATTTTCGTTTCCATTCTCTGTTAGACGAAAGAGAGCGGAGTTGAGTTCCAACACTCAATTCACGATGTCTCAAAATTTGGCCGGAAAGTAGAAAACGGAGAGTTTTAACCGCCTACCCTGCTATACTACTACTATGCTAGACGGCCTAATATGTGACAAATAAAGATATTCTTATTACATAGGTACTTACTTGTTAATATTAGGCTACATCTATCTATGAGATCATAATGCAAATTAAAACTGCACAACGTTCGTAAACAATCTATACAAGGTTTTGTTATTATATTCACATACAAGGTTGCTTTTGTCACTGGAGGCCGTCAAGCCGCTGTGGGACAACTTTGAGTGAAAATGCAATAGCCGTGGGTTCGGTTCCCGGGGGAACCTGGAATCCTAGTGTTAATAGCCGAATTCTGGAGGTATTGCGAGTTGAGTCGTGGAAGTCATCGCCGCGCTTTGCTTCGTTACTAGAGCAAGGAAAAGGAAATATAAAATATTTCATTTCTTCCAATGTGAATCGAACCTACAACCTGTCTGTCGCGTTTACAGTTGTATGTCCCAAACAACATATCTAAAATACATTATTGATCGTAAACAAATATCCTAGTCCAGACACGACTGGTCGCTTGCCAAACTTTCACTAACACTCTAAATACATCGGAGTTATTACGAAAAGGTTACAAATAGAAACGGCTAAAGGGTTAAGAGGGTAAATGGAATTTACGTTCGAATAACACATTCGGAAATACTGACCCAAATGCGAATACTTAGGCTTATGTATGCTGTGTATTATACATATTGTATTTACTTACTTCTATATATTATTGACGGTGTACAGTTCTAGACGATGGTCGTGGATACAATTTACATTCAGGGAAACGTTGACTTTCAATCAGAATATTTATATATACTTAACTGCCAAAATGTTAAGTTCAGACTGCTTAGTGATTAATCTCTCCTTCTTACCTGATAAAGGGGACAGAAGAATAGCTGCCTTATAAACACCACCATACTAAAAACCACCAGATAAAACACTACATAATAACAGAGACCATCCTTTAAGACGCGCTCTGATTCACACACTGTACTCAATCACCCCACTCTTACTATACGTTCGTGTAAACTGTACACATACAATGTTTGGCCTCATTGAATTTTAAATAGTACAATATCATTTTTACTAAGGAGGACATAGGCTCATAGGTAAGCGTTAAAGATATTTTTAAACTGACGGAAAATCTGGAAGAGGACTATTATATTTTTGAAGCGCAAATTTTTGTGTTTAAACACGCATTACCTTTTTCTAGCTTCAAGGTTTATCCCTAGCCAGATAGTCCAAGGGAACGGAGGGCCAAACGCTACAGTCTCTGCATAATTCTTTTGCCTTGTCCGTTGTCATCTACCTGATACATGCCCTGCGAGGGGTTCTTATGATTTTAACGTGACATTCCTACAGTTCCATCGGTACAGTGTTCAAAGATCAACCGACATCTCCCGCTGCCCGTCTTACAACTCACTATTGCATTGATTTTACTGAGAAGGTAATTTAATTTTGATACTTCTTTCTTCTCATTTTATGTGTCGTTTAACCATGTTGGTGGAATATTTAAATTTATAATTATGCCTTTATGCATCTTTCGCATATAGTAGGGCAGCACAGAGAACTTAGTGCTAAGGCTTTGAAGCCTCGTTAGCAGACTAGGAAAATTATTGTATTTATATACAAATATTCTTTCGAATTGATATCGAACCCTGAACCATCGCATGTAGTGTCAGCCACTGTCCACCTCTACCAGCCTACCTAATTTATAAATAACAGATAAGTGAATGATATTATCCTGCACATAAAATTTAAGATTATTTAGGTCTCTTGGGCCCAGTACATTCGAGCTAAGCTTTATATGAACCTATTCAACTCTGCAACTCCCCCGTGAAATATTAAGATAACAAATATTAGGCTTTTTGGGCATCGTTGGCGGTATCTTGGGATGTCAAACGTATGAGATCGTTATTTTTACGTTAATATGGTTATAACTTTGTTGGCCTAGATCTACTTCAGTTTATTCGTGTTCATATTAAAATTTCTATGCTATACATACAGTAAATATTATAAAGTAGACGTGTTTGTTTGTACGGTCTTCTCTCATGAAGTAGTTCAAATTGATAAAATATATTTTTAAGTAATTGTTTTGATTTAAACACGTTTGAAATAAAAATTGAACCAGTAATCGTCATGTTTCTTTAAAAACATCTAGTGCTCTACAATACTGTCCGCCGTCGTATAAACCACAAAATACAAAAATGAACATAACGTAAGTACTCAGATTTCAATGATTAGTTTACTGTTTGGCTTCCACTCGCCATGTTATGAGTCACTGACTCGTATTGGCTCTCAAGTTATATGCTTTATTGGTATTATGCCTTACACGTTAAAATTCCATTCTGGGAAATATTTTATGAATTCTTTTCCTTTCTTTGCTCTGAGTTCTTTTACCACTCAACACGCAACTCAACACACGTCTCGATACAAATGAAAAAAAGAGAACGAAATGTCAACTAGGTTCTTCGGCTTTTAAGTTTACGTGTTAGTTTACACGTTTTTTCCTATCCGATTTGCCCAACCAGTGGAAAAACTGGAACAAATATATACATCCGATATTGTACATGTATATCAGTAGATTTTCCTAACCAATGTTAGAATATACGCAAACATTTAACAATTTATACAATTTTGAAATGGTAATTTAATAATGAACAACTAATTAAGTCATTTTGAATCATGGCGTTCAGTTACGCCACTTAATACGCAAGGCCTTCAGAATGCGGCGGTAAGTGGGGAAAGGATTGTCTTAACATCCTGGTAGGAATGTATTCCCATATTCCCTCTGCATACTGACAGAGAAATGAAAATAATGCCTCTGTATGTAAGTTATAACGTATAAAATGATAACCTTTAGGTCCAAAATATCAGTAAGTAATGTCAGTTCATACTAAAATAGCTCAAAGAAAAAAAATCGAGATATTTATATAATTACTTCACAAACAGTTTATTCTTAGATGAATCCGAAGTTCACTAAGGAAGATCTACAAATAAATCTGTAAATCCCCAAAAGTCTTACTTTAGACATCCAATTAAAGAATAACATTTAGTATCTACTTTCGTCTTTTCTTTATTTTTTATTCTCTAGTTGATGTTTCAAACACAATCAGAAGGTTTTTTACAAAGAAGTGGTCTTTATAAACATTTGAGTGCTCCCGACGAGACGATCCCAACTCCGAAGAGTTTGAAATTATTTTCATTTCTCCGCTCTGGTACACTAAGCCGAATGTCTGTCAAATTATTCGTAAAGTGGAGAACGGAGTGTTTTAACAATATGTTCCCTCTGGCTATGCGGGAAAAAGCGTGAAATCAAAAAACATGTATATCTTAGCGGGACTAATACCATAACCATCGCATTAGCCAGTCATCGTATTAGGTAACAAGTAAATAAACAACTTAAACGCATTTAAATTACCACTTATCCATTCATTGATATGATATTTAGTGTATGTAACCTTTGATGAGTCAACTTTGTTGGCGACATGCAGTCGTATGACCTTTTGTTGTGTTTCCTTACAAAAAGGTCTAATTTTATAGTGCAGTTCACAATAGATGGTTGTATTATATACCTAGAATAAAGGTTATCGGTTTATATCCTCTTATGGATGAACGCTTATTTGTCTTGTAGTTTATCTGAGTACAAAAATGAATGGAAAGTGACGAGCGAAGTCTCTTTATCGCTTAGATTAATTCTATGTACCTTCTATAAGCATATTTTTTAATAAACAACAGTTTTTATTTCAAAGCCGCCGTTTCGAGGATGTGGGTTCGATCCATCCGCTTCCAACTTCAGGGATTGAAGTGTTTAATTTCATTTTTCATTTGTCACTTTTGCTGTATTTTCTAGGTACTCAAGTAATCAATGTGCGTGGGACTTATAACTGTAATAATGAAATTCACAATATTCCGTTTAATGTATCAAAAGTGTGGGATTGAAAACAATTTATCGATAGACATTTTTGGGGTAGTCTTATAAAGCTTAAAGCATGAGTGGGAGGTGGACAATTTTGAAATATTTGTTATACTTAAGAAGAGAAGATATTAAATATTTTGATTAGAATATTGATAATTAATCAAATGTCGTCTATGATTTTTTCATTTCTGTATATTTGAACATTTTTTTATGGGAATTTAAAGTATGATTATTTGAACCCTCAAAATATGCGGCTTACTCCGTCGTGTAAGGAGAAAGATATCAGACAATTAGAAAAATACACTGGAAAGGCAATCTTTTTAGATCTATATATAGGACCAAGAAAACTATTTTCCAATACTTATAAGACGTACCGTCTAGTACTCGTACGTTATAAATAAACCGCACAAGGATCTGCTATTGACTGGTCGCATACCACGCGATATTGTGAGCCATTACTTATTTAAAAGGCTGCGTATTATAGGAAATAATATTTCTTATATACGAGTATGCTTAGCTTCACTTGAAATTCCTATAGGGCTTAATGTACTTATAAATTTATTTTTTACTTATTTTTTAGCTTCAAGCATGTTAGTTCGCTAAGTTCCCTCTGCCTACCTTGATACGTGCAGGATACAGCGTGAAGCAAAAGAAAAAAAAATCTAAATCTAAATCTTACTTATACTTTATTACTTGTTTTTAAAAATATAAATATATATAAGAATCAATTAATATTTTTTAAATTATCTCTCACACACTTACATAAAGTGTCGTTCACGCGATTGAACAATATTCAAGAGGAGCAAGTTCAAGACCAATTATGTTTAAATTTAGTTTAGTTTTTTATATTATAAGTTAGAGACAATTATTATTTAATGCTTTTTTTATAGATTTTGTAGATAATTGATATTTTTTCATATCCACTGAATATTTTTTGCAAAATTTTGACATAATACTTATTTTCATAGTCCGATAAGATTCAATCATCAACAAACAAAAATATATGGTCACCTTAACTCATACTTGATAAAAGAAGATAATTGATAGTAAGTGTCGCTTTGTACGGCGCCGACCGATTAAAATCTTTTTTCCTTTGCAATTTTTCTCGTATTTTCTCAACCGTTCTATGTACCGTTATCTAATTTTAATACAAAAGTTTTTCTACAACGGTAAAGTTCTGTTGTTTAGACAGTGTGACTTAGATAGGGTATTATACTGAATTTATAATTTTATGTTAATATTGTTTCCTTATTTGCTATGAATATTAGAATTATATCAGAAAGACTGGGACAGTTGGTGAATTCCTTACTTAATACTATGGCGGCATGAGAGAGTAGGTTCAATTTCCACATGGACCAAAATTATTTTTTAAATATTTTAACTTTCCCGACATTACGTAGGTTCACAGGTTTTAGGTACAAATAGGCTAAACTAGGGAGAGGTTGCCTTAAATTTGCCAAATGCCACAAAGATCAAATGACCGATACTTAAAAGCTATATTCAAATATAAAATCTAAAAAATATCTTGTTAAATATCTATTTTTAATAGATATAGATCCTTCTTAAAACTTCCAAAATAAAGAACTGGGCTCCACTCAGCGCTCATGGTGATCCGTCGCATTCCAGCTTCCGCAAATAGACGCTCCCTTCCCGACCTATTTCATTCTCGTCTCTTATTAACATATATAAATAAAACTTTTTAATGTCGTACGTTTATAAGTGTCTAAGTTGGAAAATAACTTTTGGATAAGAAATCATTAAGCAAAGTTGATGTTGAAATTGATTTATTTATATATGAATACATTTATGCATGTTAACAGAACTGTCTTCTGAACTTGTTGTAACTTCCTGTAGGACTATTACTACCGACATGTTATTGTCTAACTTAGCGTCTAATTTGTAAAAAAGTTACCAAAGCGAGGAAATAAAAATATTAAACATTTCATTCCCACAAGTGGGAATCGAACCCTCAACCGTCGCATTGACAGTGGCACGCTTGTGCTCATGCGAGATCTGTTATAATAACATACGAATAGAGATTATACTTAGAATCGTCAGTATCAAATGACCAAGCTCTTGAAAGCCAGCGCTCTCAGTGACGGTCGAGATGACAGAAAGGTACTGTCACGGCTCGGTGCACTGCGTGTCTATAATATTTCTGATTCTTACATTGGATGTTCAGCCTATGGCACAGTGGTTGGCGAAACCTTGTACTTTGTGTGATGATATTAGGTTCAAAGTTTTTTTAATATTTTTTGTTTTAAAGGGAGAATTGACACTATAGCACTAATCGCGGTTCGTTCTTGTTCCGATCTCAGTGAGTTAAAAATATTCTTACATGAGAAACAATGAGAGTATTCACACTATCGTCCCGGTCAAGCTCCGGTCCAATTATGCATATAAGAATATTATAATATTTCATGCAAGAGATATGAGATCGGACCTAAAACGACCCAGCTCTAGGAATAGTGTAAATCCTCCCTAAAATTAAATGAAAAATTCATTCAAATTCAAAAAAGTTAACTTGTTCAGTTAACTGGTAGTTTAGGACTAAGACCACTAATATATTCATTATTGAATTGGAACCATGACCCATTCCTGATATTATCGCATTTAACCGAACATACTTTGCTTAATAAAACTAAGTATAGAAATATGGATAATAAAATGTTAATAGCAAAACAAGTCTATTACGTGATTTACGTCCAAGGCCTCAACACTACGTAATATACGAGATGTCAGTGAAACGCACCGTCACGCGTCGCTCACAGTCACAACGCATCTTGATGCGTGCCTTCTTTCATTTCTGTTTCATATTATTATCCTAATACTTAGATGGAATATAAAGTGGTTTTTATCTTTATTTGTCTTGAGGGTAAGTCACTCGGACAGTTTCTGAGAGGCGCGGGTTCGAATCCAGCTATGTTAACGGAGTGTCTTAACACTAGGTTCCCTCTGCCTACCCTGGTGTGTGGAGGATACAGCATAAAGCTGAATATTATTTAATTATATTATTTTGTTTATTAGTAGGTACCTACCTAAAATATACGAAAAAAAGTAATACATACATTCTTATTAATTTAATCGACTATCTCCACCATAATAACACCGTGAATCTATTTTTGGTGACCACATGGTACGTGTGAATGGCGGTTGTTTAGTTTTAGCAATCGCTTTAAAATCAATATTAAACATTTGTTATATTGCTATTATTAATAATATAAATGGGATTGAGATATGTTCTGTTTATATAATAAGATTTTTGATTTCTACGATTATTACAGATTTTAAATGAAACTCATACATTTTTGGAAACCGGAAAAAAGTTTCGAATACTTGACCCGTAACCACAGACTACTGCATATATGTGTTTTATAGCGCTTAAAATTGGATGTGGTATTAGTGGATTCAACATATATTTTTTGGCTTTATGCATTATCGTCGCGTAGAAATCGGCGGGAAATGGAACAAAGAATGTTTTAACACTAGGTTCCTGCTTATCCTGATTTACTTCCTGATTAACTGCCTATCCTGATGTGTGTAGGATGTTACATTATGCTAAAGAACAGATATAAAATAAGCCTAAACTAAACGGTCACTATAAAATATTTTACTACCAACACAATTGGCTTGAAATCCATTTTCTATTACTCTTTACATTTGCAAAGCACTTAGAAACTCAGTTTTAGTAACGGTAGTATATCAATATTGATGCTTTTGAATTAGCTAGCTAGCACTCATTGAACCGAATGGAGCTTACGCTGTAGTGAACCAAGATTTTGCTGAGTAATATGGTTGGAATAAAAGATAATCTGCTTGTGAAAACTTCTTATAGCTCTACTGGTCGTCGGTTCCTTTAAGACACATAATGGAAAATGACGCTTTTTTCCATTGCAGTAGGAATTTCGAGAATTCTATTAGTGCTTCCCTACACTCCGACTCTTTCAGCGTTCTGCGCCGCGTAGTCCCGGTTACCCAAAAGGTAAAATAGGTCATTATTACTAACCCTTCGCTGTCTGTCTGTCACCAGGCTGTATGTCAAAAATCGTGATAGACAATTGAAATTTTCACATGCCGCTTCTGTTGCCGCTATAACGAAAAATAGTATAAAATAGAATATAACAAATATTTAAGGGGGCTTGAATAAACGTGATTTTTTGCCGTTTTTATAAATTAAACTACGGGGCCCTTCGTGCGCGAGTCCGACTCGCACTTGGTCCGCTTTTTTAAGGACCGTAACTTTGTTAAATGACTTCGAAATCGAAAGATTTATTAGGCATCTATAAATCAATGCTTTATATTCTTCGTAAAGCGAGAACAAATTGAACGCTCAATGATAAAATTTAAATTAGAATCACGTTCTGCTTCGGTTTCGATAAATCCACTGTTAATTGTTATTTTTTTACTATTGTAGGAGTTCGTTTCGATTATTTAGTATATTCTTTTGGTGATAACTTCCAACTATTTTATTATATTAATCTTTAAATCATGTAAGATGAAATCAAAGCTAATATTTTTTTAATTTAAAATTTAAATAAATCTTCCATATACAAAATAAACGGCTTTTAGTCAATCCATAATTACCTACTATTCCAAAATATATATATTCACAACATTAACAAACATTATATAACTAACAATTATAATTCATAAGAATAATAGCAATATATGTCAAATTTCAATATAATAATGAACGTGCCCTTATTCCCACGGACGTCGCGAAATATTACAATATTACACAACTCGAGTGTCGTAACACTCGGCCATTGTTAAAAACATAATAAGCTTAACTGAATTACTGTTTAACTTGTGTGTAGCCTCCGTGCGTGTGGCCAAACGAGTTTTTGGTAAAAGAAGTAGATTTGTGGAACGATGTGATGTAAACAATGATTATTGTTTTGGTTTATACTGTGAAAGATGGAAGAAACTCAGCCTTACCCTGTATTCCCGCATATAGCAGGATAGACAGAGAGAATCTAGTGTTAAGACACT
>HE670695.1:0-28622 GCA_000313835.2 Heliconius melpomene melpomene | reverse complement strand
GTTAAGACACTTCGTTCTGATGGAAGAACTGGTCCCAAACCTAGAGATATTGCGTGTTGAAGTTGGTAAGCCAATGTCGCGCTTTTTCTTACGAGAGTAGCAGAACTTAATCTTATCAGCAAGCAGGTCCAATATTACCCCAAATAAGATTCGTACCCAGAATCATCACGTTTGGTTCTTATTTGTTTCATTTGCTTTTTTGAAAATACGCGTAGAAAATCAGACTAATATTATTATGTTGCATGTTGATTTTAGTAATAAATAGGATAAAATAAAACAGTTCATTTCATGCAGTTCACGATTATATTGCTTTAATGTTGAAGTAATGAGGAATAGCAAAGAAGCCGTCTAAATCAATTTGCAGATAAAACATACATGCAAAGGTGAGATTTAAATTAAAAGATTTTAAAGCAAAAAAGTATTCCAAAAATGTATTATATTCAAATTAACGCGATAAACCTGGTTAGAGTTTCATTTAAAATATGAAAAATCGCAAAGATAAAGATCTTATCATATCTCCTACTTTCGTCCCATTTAGACATTACATGCTGTGTGAATTACATATACTATATCGTAGAGTTCACTTTGTTTAAAATTTTTGTTGATTGAAAATTTTTTACAAATTGAAAGAATTCGGAGGAAAGTGGATAACGGAAGTGTCTTACTTAACAGTAGGTTCCCAGATTCCTTCTGTCTACCCTACCAAATGCGGGATTAAGTGTGAAGCTAAAAAAATATAATTATATTACCGAGTAAGTAGTATTTAAATCCACAATTGTTTTAACTAAGAAGCAAAAAATATATAATATTTATATGATGAGATCATTATGAAAGAAATGTGCAATCATCGGAACACGAATAGCGTTATGTGAGATCAAGGTTCTTCGTTTTTTTTACAAGTCAATGAACTTTTGTCTATATAGGAGTCTACAAAAATAACGTACGGTGGCGTAGTTGAGTAGTGCTCTACCTAGTTGGGGGTAGTGTGGTCAATTTTCGAATATTTGAAACAATACTTAATACTATAAAGCTAAAGAATTTGCTTGAACGCTCGAATCTCAGGAACTATTGGTCCAAATTGAAAACTTGATTGGAGAACGCTCTCAAGTTTAATTTCTCTGTGCATAGTTTTAGAATATATATACTATATCGTAGATGCGTGGTAATAAAAAAAATGTGTCATGACTATTTAACATAATCTATATATATAAAAGGACTTGTCCTCACTGACTGAGGTAAGACGCACGCACAGCCGTAACCGCTGTGCGTAGAAACGTGAAATTTGGATAAAAGTTTACTTTCGTAATCTGGACATCCACTAAGAAGGGATTTTGAAAAATTTTAACCCTAAAAGGGTGGAGAATAGGGGTTCAAAGTTTGTATGGAAAAAAAATTAAATCGGCACCGATTTTTATAAAATTTGAAATTTAGGTTTTTAAAAGTATTTAATTGAACACGTGTTTCATCGTTTTCTAAAATTCTCCCCCTAAGGGTGCAAATAAGGGGTTGAAAGTTTGTATAGATTTTTTTAATTCGGCACCAATTTTTATAAAATTTGGAATTCAGACTCTTAAACGTATATAATTAAACACATGTTTCATGGTTTTCTAGAATTCACCCCCTAAGGGTGCAAATAAGGGGTTGAAAGTTTGTATGGGAAAATTCTTAAATCGCCACCGATTTTTATAAAATTTTATATTTAGACTCTTAAAAATATTTAATTGAACATATGTTTCATGGTTTTCTAGAATTCACCCCCTAAGGGTGCACGCAAGCGAAGTTGCGCGCGTCCGCTAGTATTTTTATAATGTTATGTTGCTGTTATGTTGTCTTGATAAAGTATTTCAATGAATAGTTCAATATTGTTTTGATTTCCATCGTTAAGTTCAAGGTCTATTGTTCGTTTTTTATTTAATTGCTAAGTTTTTGTAGCCCACGCTATTTTCGCGTACTTACATGCTAACTATATTAGGTACATGTTAGTTCAAATACTTGAAATGACATTATTAATATAAAAATATATACATTAGAAGTATAATAATTAAAGCGGCACAGCATACGAGTGTAAATGATATGGCTGCGGGTTCAATTTCCACACGAGGAAATGAATTATTTTCATTTCTTCGCTTTGGTAATAAGACAAGCGCATCATTGAGTTCCGCCACTCAACACGCTATATCTCGAAAATTAAACTGTTTCAAAATTAAGTTCCCTCTGCCTACCCCGCTATATACGGGATTTACAGTGAAGCTATATAATAATATTTAAATGTATGTTTATATTCAAAAATCTCCAAAACTTTACAAAAGCATTAATATTAATTCAATTTTGTAGGGCTCTTGTCCCACCACTTGAATTTGTATATCAATGGTTTAGAAATTAATTCGAATTCAACCTTCAATTACTTCGCGGGTTTTTTGTTTTTTTTTTTATTAAAATATAATGAAACCTCTCGAGATTAGAATTTAAGATTACAGCATCCCCGACGGTCTCCATTCTGTTTATTTTTATGACGCTCTGGGACCTGTCAAGAATCATTATTGCTGTTGCTTTATTTCAAACGTTTTTATCTCAATATCTCTTAAATTGTGGTGCCTTGTTTTAATTTAGATTTTTTTATAATCTAATAAATGTACAACGAATTAGGTAGTCTTGGCGCAAGGGCATAGCGTCTAACTTAAAACGCGACGGTTGTGGGTTTGAATCTCACTCGAGGAAATTTCAATCTGGGCAGAAAGTGGGGTACGGATTATTTTAACACCTGATTACCTCTACCTACGCTGCTATATGCGGAATACAAACAATTTTATTTAAATGTATGCAATATCGCTATCTTAGACTTAGTCTAGCTCACTACCATTTCTATAAATACTAGATTTCACAAACCGTGCTTCAGTATCTTGAGCAACACGACGTAATTCTTCATTCGTAACGCGAAACGGGGCTTTATTCCTGTACCTATTCAAAGCAAACGTTAAGCCCCTTTAATCTTTTGTTTCTGTTATTCAATTTCTTTCCAAAGTGAAGCAAGTTTTATAAAGCTTTATCTTATTTATCCTTCAAAAGCTTCTTAATCATTACTTAATTTAACAATTTAGTCTTTTATTTTTTCTGAATAGCTGACACCCTATAGATATATTAATTAAATTGTAAAATTGATATTGAAAAGAGCAACTGTTAAATTTGTTGCCTTTGTACTTAGCAGAACTGCCTTCCGATGGTAGTTTTACATTTCTTCATTCCACGATTCGATGCTTGCAAAAGTATAATTGATATTATATTTTAAACGTAGTATATATATTTTTTAACTATTTTACTATACATATGTCATTACCTTTTTTTTGTATAATTAGCAAAGTAAATAACGTTAATGTATGAAAAGCTGTATAAATTATTCAACGAGGAAAAATCTAGATTTAGAGCTATCTCCATCTGAATTTTAAATTAAGCATTAAAATAACGACCCGTAAAAAGTACCGCCTCCCGTTTGACTAACAGTACTTACATATATAATGAAGAACAGTACAATATTATTATATAAGACTGGCAGGTTTATTTTGTTCTTATATTTCTTTAAACATCTTTATAAGAAACATTTTCAAAAAAAATAATAGAAATAAATACTCTCAAATTGAAAAACATTGCTAACATAATTTAAGTATTATAGTAGAGAATTCATATTTATAATATAGTCTCTGTGTCAGTCTTTAAAGTACCTGGGAACGGAATATTAATACACTTCGTTCCTATTAAGACACTAGAGAGGACATCGAATATGTCGTGCTTACAGTCGCACGTGCCCCTGCCCAGGTGCCACATATACCAACTTATTAGCGACTACCTCTTCCGCAAAATGTAGAAGATATATTAAAATAATATAAACGAATACTTCACTTACTAAGATCTAAAGTAATAAATATATGTGTACATTTATACATTATACTTATACATATCTATATATTTGATTTCAGATAGTGGCGGGGTCGCCGTAACCATGGCAGCCGGTGTCGAAACAAACCCCTAAACTAGCGGGTTAGTATTACTATAATTACGTTTTGTATATAAATTTATTTTATTATTTATTACGTGTTGAGTGGTGACATTCAATGCCGCGCTCTGCATTGTTATCTGAGCGAGGAAATTAAAATATTAAATATTTCTTTCCCCAGAGTGGGAATCGAACCCACAATCCAAGCGATTACAGTCCATGCTTGTGCCCCTGTGCCACGATGACCCCATATATACAAATTTATAAAAAAAATCAAATCCGTTTCACGCTGTATCCCGCATATGGCAGAGTAGGCAGAGGGAAACTAATGTTCGCACTAACACTACGTTTTTCAATTTCTGCCGAATTATTCTAGGCATTGCGAGATGAGTGGTGGAACACAATGAAAATATAAATTTAAATAAATATTTAATTTTTTCAAGTGGAGATCGAACCCACAGTCGCGTTTATAGTCACTTTGTGCCCCTGTGCTACGACTGGCCTCGTACATATATATTATCATATACATATAAAAACGAAAAGTAAATATGCGTATAATTTTCGCGATTATTAAATTAAACCGTAGAATTCACGCTCTGTTTAAAACAGAGGTACTGTTCTACGTAAAAATAAATCTCATTACGTGTAACGTGAATATAAAACAAGCTATTAAGCTTGATGATACAGTCACGAGTCAGTATTAATTTTGTCCTTCATGCCGGATTACTGACGGTGCCTAATATATGTTAATGTCTTTTGTTCTATAAATACATCTATCCTTTTTTTTTAAGGCAGGTTGTGACAATTTACTCCGTTTTCTGCTTTCCGCCCAAATTCGTGACAAACTCAATACTTTCATCATTTACCCGAGTGGATAAAACTCCACGGACCAAATGATTCTTTGAAGTAGCACCATCATCACATGCGCGGAAGAAATCATAAATTACCAAAAATATGTTGATTCCATACTCACGGGGCAATTAATTATTTTTTCTCCTATCTCTGGTAACAAGACAAAGTGCGGCGTTGAGTTCCGCTACTCAACACGCAGTCTCAAAAGTAAATCACAAAAAAAATAATCAGTAAACTGTAAGCAAAGTTTAATGAAATAATTTTCACATAATTGCAAATAACAGTTGTAACAGAACCGAATGTTTGCGGACCGTTATAATAGTGAATTTATTTGAATTGTAAATGACCCTGAAACCTCATCTGTTTTCTTGTGCTCTAGAAATATATCATTTTAAGTTAAAAGAAGAGTAACTTTAGTTTGCAGGACATTTCGACTAAACGCGATGGTTGTAGATTCGATCACCACTAGGAGAGAAAAAAAAACGCGAGTAATTAAATCTAGGTTTCCTCTGCCTTCTCTGCCTACCTGCTTAAGATATACCTAAGTGAATTCTCATATCTCCAAGAAGTACAGAACCGACTTTGATGAGACTTGAACTGTTCTTAAAATTATACGATTAAAATGAAAACGATCTGAGATGTGATGATCAAGATCGTCATTGCGCAGCGGTATAACATACGATTGTAAACGCGACGATTGTGGGGTCGAATCCCACTTAGAGGAGTGAATCATTATGAGTTCTTCACTGTGGTCACAAGACAAAACACGGCACTCAACACGTAATGTCTCGGAAATCGGTTGAAAAGTTAGGACTTAATAATAGATTCCCTCTGCTTACCATGGTAAGTGCGGGATACAGCGTGAAGGTAAAGAAAATACATGATCGAGCATTCGATTATTTTCTAAACAAAAAACAACGTGTTTATAATAGACGTGGGCAAAACGTATTGCCCTACATACATATTTTATGTTAAACTATAAACGCTTTGAACTCGGTATGGAGGCCGTTAGTGAGTGAACACTTGAATAAATAACTATGTTTTGGTATTACTTCAAATATAAAAGAAATATTAGTATAAATATGCCGTCGTAGAGTGTTTGATAAGTGTGTGACGCCTGCGATGTTGTGAGTTAGTTTTTCTCTTGGGGGAAACGTTTGTAAATATTATGATAAAATTTTGGACTAGAATGGACGGAAAATGGAAAGCGTCTTGTCTTAACACTAAGCTCCTCTGTCTACTTTGCTACATGCGGGATACAGCGTGAAGCTGAAAAAGAAAATAAAACTCATCTTAACGCTACTTGTGGCAGAATTTAAGGCCTCCAGAGCCGGCGACCAGATCGAGTGAAAATCAAACGCATAACCTATCGCTGTTACAGCCGCGCACTCAGTTTTTTTTTATTATTTTAGTTACCCCGAAATACGAAAAGAGATGGGGTTGACTTAGAAAGGACTTAGAAGGGGGAAACATGATTTTCCATTTTACCTCTTAAACTCGCAACAATATCAATTTGCGGGCGTAGTTAGTACATTATATAATACTCTATATGTAATATCGCGTATAAGTATAATTATTATTGATTAAATCAACTGTTATAAGGCTTCACTAATCTGCTTAATTGTTTTTACGTGGTTCATAGTAATAAATGTTTTATGTAAATGTAACGTATCTACAAATATCGGACTCTATCGTAGCATTGTGGTTAATATCTGGCTCTATACATGATAGTTGTAAATTCAATCTCAATTTAAAAACATTACATGAGCTTCAAGCTGTAACTCGCACACAGTAGTCTAGGCAGAGGGAATCTAGTGCTACACTCCGTTCCCCATTTTCTACCGAATTCTGGAAGCTGCGACTCGACGCCGCGCTTTGTCTTATTAAATGAAAATGACTTATTCCCGAGTAGGAATCGAACCCACAACCATCGCGTTGATAGTGAGACACTGTACTATACGTCTACTAGAGACGCTGTCCACTGTGTAGATTATAGGCATGCCACTAAACGATTTGCGTATCTAATTGAAGACATTCATAATTATTAATATCAACAAGTTTCATTAGACGTATCTTCACGCAAATGTATCTGTATTGTCCACTAAGTCTTCTACATATAGGTATATTACTTTTTTTCTTTTGAAATTTTCTAACGATACTGCCTGTAGGCGTGATCGTTGTAGGTTCGATTCCCATTGAGTGAATAAGTTATTTTCATTTGCTCCCTCTAGTAACATGACAAAGCGTATTGTACTACCACTCAAAACGTAATGTTTTAAAATTGGGCGGAAAGTGAGGAACGAAGTGTCATAACACTAGGTTCCCTCTGCATGCTTTAATTAATTACGGCGTTATAATACCCTCCACCAAAACGCTACGTTAGACACTATGACGAAAAGAAATATTTTTTTTTATTTTTCGTCTTAATCTTCTCAAAAAATTGTTTGTTTTGTGTCACTAATTACTTTATTAGCACTTTACAAGTTACAGTTAAGCTAGGTAACTTATTAAGCTTAAATTATTAACTTAGATTATTATAAGCTTAGATTATTAAATTTTGGTTAAAAACTTATTATAATTTATACAAATCTTGACAACATGTTTGCTCTACGCTAAATTGAATCCATTACCAGGCGTGGCGTGCTCCGAGTTATGCGTGACTTTAAAATTTCATTAAACTGATTAATTTCATAATAAATTCTCAGTCGCGTGTGACCAATGAGATTAACGATTTCTACTATTTAGAGACTAGTATATAGTTATTACTAGAATGTTGGGATGAAACATTTTCATTGATTTTGCTCTATATTTTGTTTATTGTTTATGGTATAAGTTGCCTTAGCTTAAAGGAAATAATATAGCAAAATAAAGTAGCTTCACTTTGGCTTATGTTGGTTTATATTTTTCCAGGTCCGAACAGATAAAAGATAAAATGCTAAAAATGCTAATTAGCATAATATGGATGATGCATAAATATAATAAACAGAAATTATCAACCATATCAAGTGCAAAGGCTGTGTGCACGGCGGCGTACTGCGGCAACTTTGTAAACGCTATAGTTGTGAGTTCGATTCCCTCTCGGTGAAATGAATTATTTCCATACACGCTTTGGCAACGGAGAACGGAGTGTTTTAACTCCGGGTTCTTCGTACTTAACTATTTTGCAGTAACCAGTGTGAAACAGCTCTTTGTTAACGACGAAACTTGGGCCAAGAAGCTTTCCGCTATATCATATTATTTAAAGCTCCAGCACCAGGTGCTCTAACAAAATGTCCACTTAATATAAAGGCCAATTTATATTCTCGTCGTACTTTAAAACCTATTATTTTCCTAATTGCTTTGTATCAGAATGTACTTCTACTTTGAAAACGATCGTCGTTTCCTTTGACACTGGCCTAATTTGATTTTAAATGATCTTGTTATATGGTTGTAGGTAAATTATGTACATTTAATATATTATATAACTTAAAAAAGGTTTTATGACTTAAGTTAATAAAGATATTTTAAAATATTATCCTAAGGAACTGTATTGCGTTAATTATAATGAAATAATTGTGATATGTAATAATTGTGATATCAATTCATAGTCTACAAAATATATAAAAATATGAAATTTGAATGATAAATTTATTGAAATATGTTTAGAACATATTCATTACATTTAATCTATCGGAAAGGATCTATCGTTAACAAGCAATAACTCTGCTAAAGGCTGCGTATATTAAAATGTTTCTCGAAATTTTAGTGAGAGTAGTGTAGTAGTAGTAATTAATTCTTCTGCTTAGGAATCCAACACACAACCGCCGCGTCTACGGTTAGACTCACTCCCGCTGCACCACGACGATCTCTTACCAACTAGGCATAAGAAGTTTTAGTAAAAACTATGTTCGGGAATGTCAAATGCACTTACAGTATAATTCCATAGCCGTGACCTATTTCACAGACCTTGACTCCCAGTACGCGGGTACTGAATCGATACAAGCGCATTTAAGCTATGTTATTTTTTTAAATTGTAATTTTTGTAATATACTTGTTTTAAAAGGCCGTCGTGATGCAGTGGAATATTTCCTGCTTATAAACGCGATGGTTATGGATTCGATTCCCAATATATAATAGATAATTATATTTACTAACCTTTTGCTCGTACTGGTAAGAAGACAAAGCATGGCGTTGAATCCTGCTTCTCAATATGCAATGTTTGGAAAAAGAAGCGTGCACAGAGAAAAGAGCGTCCGTTCCCCACGCACCCTACCACTAAGTTCCATCTGTATACTTTGCTATATGCGGGATAAATAATAAATAATATTATTTATTTAGTATGAAAATAATACACCTTTAACTAATAATTTCAAGTAGTGTTAGATAACTATTTTGAGCTTAACTCAAGTACCGTATGTGGCTATTATAGATAAGGCATGAAGATGTGTACAAATGTTTGGACTGTTCTTATCAGTATTTACGTAATAACGTAACTGATAACAGTAAATTAGAAATTAAAAGTTAAAATATTCAATTTTCAACATGACTTCTATGTCCTGTCTTTATTTGAATGATATTAGCTGGGGCTTTGACTTTGCATCAAGTTCTATTTGTCTACCATGCTATAGAATATATAGTAACTAGCGGCCCGCTCGCGGTTTCACCCGCGTGAAATATGTTATTATTAATTTCTGTCTCCATGGCTACGTCCTAGTGACGTCTATGCAAAATTTGAGACTTCTAGCATTTGTAGTAATGAAGTTTCATACAAACTTTCAACCCCAAAAACAACCCCTTAGAAGTCGAATATTACAAATTCCCGTCTTAGCGAGCACCTACGTCCTATAAGTAACTCCTATGCAAAATTTGAGATTCCTAGCATATGTAGTTTCTGAGATTTCGTGATGAGTGAGTGACCTTTCGATTTTATATATACAGATAGATAAGCGAAAAACTAATAGATATTAAATACATGGACATAGCTATCATAAAGAGTGTTATCGTGGTAATTTATGATTGATCAATTTTGATAACATACTATGACGACAATAGATTATTATCAGAGAATAATGTCTATAAAAGTGCGTTTTGAATATTAATTTAATAAGTGTTTAATGTGTTTGAACGTACAACTTATTTTTTTTTATGTAAAAGTAAAACTTTTAAATGTATTTTGTCGTTGAAATTACAAACCTGTAACTATGTGTTTTCGAAACCGCCTTTACACGGTGTCCTACTATAATCCCTACGATTGTGGGTTTGATTCCCCACTCGGAGAAATTATTTTTTTTTTCTCTCTAAAACCGAGTTCGTCACTTAATTTGCAATATTTTAATAACTGGTGGTCAGCGTGTGGTATTTTAACACTAGGTTCCCTCTGCCCTCCTTGCTGTAGGTGTTACCGGGTAGCATACAAACATTTCATTCATTCAGTACAATAATTTCATATTCACATTTACGTATTAGGCCTTATACATATTATAAGAGGCACTCCATTAGATGAGAGATTGAAAATGTGAGCTCGAGCAAACGGCGCCTACATCATTTTCTTAGCTTTATTTTTTATACTTACATAGATATATTTCACATCTTTGCGTAGCAGATATCTCGCGAGGGAATCAATTACTTTCATAACTCCATTTTTCTCGCTTTGATAACTAGACAAAGCGCGGCGTTGAGTTCCCCCACTCAATAAATCCTTAAAAAATGGGTAGTAAAAGTGGAACATAGTATCTCAAGACTAGGTAGGGGACCTAGTGAAATTTAAACAGAACAAAAAAAGAGAGTCAGATCACTCTATCACTAATTACTTTCATAACAAATAACCTATCAATACAATTTTCCACTCAATGTCTCTCCAGCGATGTATTACAGCTTGTTTCCTCCTATACGATCTGACATATCTTCCATCTCGTTCGCAGCATCCCTATCGATCGGTGCCCATGACCTTCGTGCATAAACAGGGCCCTGACCTTGTCTGTATATCCTTTTTTCCCTAGTTTCTTTGTGTTTTGTAAGTAAATTGGATTGTAAGTTTAATTTATTTTGCTTAATATTGGTAGATGAGATGTTTTGGTTGTACCCTCTAATAATATAAATATGTTAAGTAATAAAAATTATTATCTTGGATTTTTTTTCAGGTAAGAAGTGGTCAATCTATTTGCCTTTAAAAAGACTTATTCTCTAATGTATCCTGTAAAATGCCGGTCAAATGCGAATTGAACTTGCTCATCGAGGGTTTCGTACCAATTTCAGGCTTGTAGGTTAACGGGAAGTACAAGTTATAAAAATGCGCATACGCGCGTACGCACTTATATTGTATGAAATTACTAAGTTTGCTTAAAACTAGTTGTTTTACAAACCAAAATTATTATCGAGAAATGCCAAATAATTCATAAAACCGAGTAAAATTTCAGGAAAATTCCGTGTGCTTGAACTGAAGAGCTTTTAGGAGCAATTAGAAATACTTGGAAAGTAATTATCCTACGCGTTTTGAGTGAGAATTGGAGAAAACAATATTGTATGGTATAATTGTTATACTGAGGCTGTCGTGGCCTGGCGGAACAGCGTCTGACTGTAAACGCGACGGTTGTGGGTTCGAATCTCAAACTAGGGGTGAATCCCCAATGTGGGGGAGTGTCTAAACACTTGTTTCCCTTTGCCTATCCTGCTATCACACACATCATATACAGTGTGAAGCTAAAGCTAGAAAATACATAAAAATAATCAGGAACATACTTAGATGTACCTATAATATATAATTTCTTATTTGTTTATTATTCAAATTCCTCAATAGATTAAGCTTTCAAACAACATTAACGTTTACGCCAACAAAATATCGACTTCGATTTAAGTATTAACTTATCAAATAAATTATTGGCTCAACAGAATTACCTGTCAAACGGGGATTCTATTTGTAATGATAATATCAGCAAGGCTGGGACTCGACTGTTATCTAATATAAATAAACATTAGCAATATTGACTTTAGACACAGTCTTGGCGCATCGCTACAGTGTGCAACTGTAAATGCGAGGGTTGTGGGTTCGATTCGTAATTGGGGGAAGGAACTATTTTCATTTTCTTACTCTGTAATAAGATAAAGCGAGGTCTTCCACACCAAACTCAACGTCTCGAAAATTTTATGATTCCAGGGGAACAGAATGTCTTAATACGTGGTTCCCTCTGCCTGCCGTGTAATGCGGGAAAAAGTGTGAAGCTGTGTTTTTATACAACATTTTCGTTTGATTTATTTATTTTCAGCTTTTAAGTCAATGAGCTTTCATATTTTAGTTCAAGTTAATCTCAGCTTAATTAATGAAGACTATACAGTGGCAGATGTTAGGATAGAATTCTCGACACGTGTTGCTTCGTGAGTAATAAACACAAACTAATATAATTATCCAATCTTCTATGAAGTCATAAACTTTGTAAGCCGCGGTATGACTTTATTAGATGGATGGATTAATAACACGAGTTGGTTATGGGTTCAAATCATCGACATACTATAAATAGTAGTGTTTTAAATTTACATATCCCTTGTATGTTACGATATGTGGAAACAAAATAAGAAACAGTTTACAGTATTTATAAATGAAATTATTTTTAAAAACTGGCATTTGCACTCGTAAAAGCTTTTAATGAACTACTTTTATGTATTTAACTATAAGTTTTATGAATTTAACATATTTTTAACGTATTTTTGCAGTCAGTGCGGATGTCGGGCGGAGGCGGCGGCGCGGGGCTGATGTCGTGCGTGCGCGAGGGCTCCCTCGAGCCGCCCTACCGACCGCCGCACGCCGATCATAGCACTCATGGTTGGTATTTGTATTGTTTTTGTTATTTGGATATGAACCTGTTGACTGTAGGTAAAAAAAATTAATAATACATCATCATCATCATCATCATCATCATCAGCCTGTCCTCGTCCACTGCTGGACATAGGCCTTAATACATGCATATTTAACATTTTTGTTCTCAAATATTTCCCTATAAGCTCATTTTTTTATTATACTTATTTTATAGGCGAAGGGCGAACCGGTCGGTTCCTACGCGGCCTCCGGCGTATGTTCAAGCGGCGCACGCGCACCGACAGCTCCCCCGACCCGAAGAGCAGTTCGACCAGCGAGCTATTGGACACAGAGCGCCATACTAGAAGAAAGTCAGTATATTTATGAAGCGGTGTTAAGCGCTGCGCTATTCAGTTTCCGTCCGAATTCGATACTTTGTATGTTGAGTATCGGAATAATTTTACATTGCGTTTTCTCTTTTGTGTGACAAAGTGGAGAAATTCTTTTTGTAGCCTTGTGTTAGGGCACTTCGAGTCATTGCGTCTTGAGTGGCAAAACTCCTGAATTTATTTTGAAGATGGAACGTGTTTATAGTCAGTTATTATCCCACTGCATCACGAGGTTCTCGATGGTCTCTCGTTTTATAGTTATTTTAAAAAAATAAACATTTTAAAAAAATATACGAAGGGTAACTTTAAAATTTACTAATGTTTTTGTTATTTTGAAGTTGTTTTGCAAAATTTAAAAGTTTGTTTAGCTTTAATTTAATGTACACATAGCGCCATCTCACGAGAATAGTATAAAACACTAAATTTAGATTTACTGTAGATGTCTGTTCTGTTCTGTTCTTTCTATTATGGCGTTCCGAGCGTGTCAGTTGAGCACAAAATCACTTCGCCAGTGTCACGTTGAATGGAGAACTCATGAAAGAGGTTGTACGGTAAAAAAAGGAATAATATTATACAACATAAAAATGCATGTTTAAGAGAGATCCACTTAAAATACTGCCTTCACCTATAACAATACAAAAAAAATATATACAATCTGTAGATGTCATTGCTTAACTACATTAATTTTAAATGTTAGATACTAGATTTTCAACGTGTGGTTTTGCTCCCGTGATATAATCGGTGAGTTGTTACTCACTGATCGAATGATTAACATGATGTAAAATAGCCATCATCAATCAGTGGGGTTTTTTTCATCAGAACACAATAAAAATTCGAACCAGTGGTTCCTGACATTAGTGCTTTCAACCAAACAGATTTTTCAGATTTAAAAAGGTATTAGTATAGATTAAGTTTTTTTTTATTTTAAATTTAGTTGAGTAATGTTTGTTTAAAAATTAAGCGGAAAACGGAGACTTGTGTCACTTGATCTTATAAATCAAGAAAGTTCAGATATTTTCTATATAATATATTTTTAATGTAGTTTAACATTCGATACTTTTAAATATTATCTATCTAAAACAGGTAGTTGTCCGCTCAACCTTAATAAATAATGAATTAAATTTAAATTAATCTTGAACTTTATTTCCAGAGAGGGCGCATACGGCAGCGGACTGTCAGTGTCCCACGACTCCGTCTTCACTGGAGAGAGGTCAGATGAGTCTAGCGACGAGAGACCTGCACTCGCACAAGTTGCATCTTCTCATCGAGTAAGTATACATATTATGCACTTATACTACCCCCGACTTCGCCCGGGTTATATTGAAATAACCATGAGTTGTGTATGACACAAAATGTTAGATGTAGGAGAAGGGGGGAGCGAGTAGACTGTGTTCACCTCAGAAAGCTTACTAAGAAAAAAATTGTTCATCGTCATTATTTATTAACAATTATTATTTATAAAAAAACAACAACAATTACACGAAAATATCTGTCCAGAAATGCAAAAAAATGTATTTTTCAAAGAAACGACCTCTATAGTAAGTCATTAGACATAAACATCTGTTATAGTGCAATATAGAAAGAATAGGTGGCACTATTAGTCCTATACAATATTTCTTGACCAATAGTTATGTTATAAGTTTTTTTAATTAAGAGTAATAAAATACTGATATGTTTACAATTTTCAAATAGAATTAATTTTTATAAAAGCATAATATATCTTATAGTTCTTCTTTCATATCTCCACTTTTCATTTTAATGTCTGTAAAATAACAAACATGCTAAACGTTAATTATAATTTAACTTTTATTATATTATACCTAGTCAATATTTTATACGTAATAATAATCTAGACTTGGAAGGCAAACTTAATGTAGGCGTTGCCATTGACCGTATAATTAGTAACACCTGAGCCTGAAGAGTGGATTTCCTAAATAATTAAATCCACCACAGTATGTAACATTATTTAATATTATACATATAGGAAATGACGCCTTGATATTTACTAAAACCTACCTATTTACTGAAACTATTTCTAAAACCAAAAAGATATATATGAATTCAGTATACTTAATTCGTTCATATCTAGAGGTATACCTACGTATAGAGAGAGAATAGAGAGAGAATTTTTTTCTTTTTCTTTTTAAAACAAAATTACTTAAAAGTCAAGCAAACAAAACATGAATAAATATTTAAAAAGTGAATCTCAAACTTCAATTCCAATAAAAGTTAAAGTTAAAAAAAAAAAACAATCAAAAACACAAGTCATTAAGCATCGAAAGTTCCTCACTGTGTCAAGTTTACTTCCGGTTGTATGCAAAGTCGCCTTGTAAGGCCAATGAATGGAATAGATGTTTTATTACTTTCTATACTAAACTTCTGTACGGCACATAATCTGTGTACTGTGATTATTTTATATAATAGTTATGGATACGAATACTGTTTTAGATAGTTTTAAACTTATAGTCAAATACTGTATTTATATTTCTAGTTATTAGCTATTTCTGAGCTTTGTTTAAATATTTTGTGGTGTTAAGCGCCGCCTTGGCGAAGAAAGTTCTATATGAATGGACGCGATGTTTATGGATTCAATTACTATTGAGATTTTATTTTGTTAATATTGAATTTGAATCAATTTGGATAGGTACACTTAGTTTCCTATACTTAGCATACAATGCCTATATGAAAATTCACAAACATAAAAATAGAAATCACACAAGTACCATATATATACACAAATTATACATACATAATAATTTAAAAGCTCCATCTGGCAAACTTCAATGGCCGCGGAATCCTAAATTGAAGTTATCTGAAGCGCACTCGAGCGCACGCTCGGCGCACGTCTCGTGCAAATATTGATATTTATGTCAATTGCTGGAATGATTCGCCATTAAATATGATTAAATGTATTGGAGTTTTTCGTGAGTTCTTTTGAGTGTAAAGAACTACCGTTCCCGAACTACCGTCCAAATTTCAAGACATTACGTTTTGTTTTGTAATTACAATTATTCATTTTACCTAGTGTAGTCCCGTTTACTGACAAATCTAAAAACCTACAAAAAGTTTTTAGGACAATTTCATTATATTTTTACAAGATGTAAGAAAATGTATTCCATGTTAACAACGGCTGTTACAGAATAGCCATTTTATGTCCCTTCAACAAAGAGCTTGCCAAGTTTCATGAAAGTATTGTATATAACATGTAATATTGTCATTACAGTGTCGATATTGTTGTCGTTGTAGTCTATGTACAGTGTATGTATTTTATGATATTATGTATGTATGTATAATACTGTATTTATATATATGTATGTTTATATGTATATATATTACTTTATTTATATATGTATGATTGTATATATGTATATATGTATTTATTGAATATATATATAAATGTATGATATGTAACAAAAATATCTTTGTGCAGCGTCCGCCAACTATGATCTCCTATTATTAGTTTTTGTAAATAAAAGGTTGCCTGTAAGAGATCACTTACAGTGATAAGGCCGCCCTTGCGCTATGTTAAAATACTATAATTCTCATGTATCTTTATGTATCTTTGTGCAATAAAGTATTTTTGATTTGATTTGATATTGTTTATAGTACAATTTACAAATATAATAAATATATTATTGAGGCCATTGTGGCGCATCGACACAGCGTCTGAAAACGCGGTAGTTGTGGGTTCTATTCACACTCGGAGTATGAATTATTTTCATTTCTTTGCTCTGGTAACAAACATCTTAAGTTCCATCTTCATCATCTTAAATTTAAGTCTTAGTGTTGAGTCGATCCCTCGACATGCAATATCTCGTGCAAAAATTGGGTGGACAATGGGTAACGGAGTGTTTTAACACCAGCTTTCTTCTGTCTAAGTTATATATATGCACGATACAGTGTGAACCTTAAATTACATCAATCGCCAAATACCTTGCCTATCTTAGGATCAAAAGATGTGTGACGCTAATATAACTACAAATAGTTTAATGAAAATGAATATTAAAACACTTTTTTAACATTATAACAAAACATGAGGACCCGTTACATCCAATTAGTCAATATTTTATAAGCTAATCAACGTAATGCCATATAAATATATATAATATGTATATATAGATATACAACTTTTTGTTTTCCTCCCATCGGCTCGAGATGAGATGAATCATACAGTGTTCCTCGCGCGCTCGACGCCGGCAATCGCGTGTTACTAAATAACAGATTTAAAAAACGCGAAACGTGCTTACTTTTTGGTATAAAACTTTAGGTTTTTGGTGAAATCGATATTAAATAGTATTAAAAAGTGAAAAGCAGTGTAATTGTTTTTTAAATTATGTTTTTGATATAAAGTTGTATATACATACATATATAATATATATTATATACTGGTATAATATTCAAACTAGTGATGGTTTACATAAAGTGATCAAAAAAAAAAAATTAAAAAAACCGGAGAAGAAACAATAAAAAAAAGTCTTTCAACATTTCAACATAACATAGTGACAGAGAGAGACATCTCTATGTTTTTTGTTATTTTTTTCTCCTTGAAAAAAGGCTGGGTTGCATGAGTCATACAACGAATCAATATAGCTCGGTCCAATAGCTTGACATTGGCTGTACTGTATTTAATGTCAGATATCATTAAACGTAGCTGCGTTAAACTATGTTGATTATCTTATCATATCTTAATTAAAGGGCTGTTAAAGTTTTATAATAAGCTTGTAGACGGAAAGCTATTTTTGTATATATATTTTTAAGAAAAACGTCTTGCCTATACTATAATATATTTTACAATTAAAGACAACGAAGTGAAGTAGCGTTGTTTTCAGCTATGTTTGTCATGTTTGTGATTTTTAAAAAATGGAAAAAATATCAACACAATGATTTAAAACAATTAACTAAACATAAAGAATATTTTTTTAAATATTCCGTTGCCCCTTCGTTCTTTGCGATAGAAAGATGAGACAAAGTAAGAAACCACTTCATCATAACTCTTAAAGATATTACGCGTTGGGTGGCGTAACTCAACACCGCACTTTGCTTATCCTTATCAATTTAGGCCTTATTGTATATAAACTCACAACTTTACTGACATATACTTGTATTATAAGTACGTCACGACTAAAAAATCTGGTTCTAATATCAGACATACCGAGGTGTGTACTATTTTTTGTCATACCAACATTCTCGGTGCTCACTTTCCTTATTTGATAGCTTCAATGTTACTTACAGTACGTATATAAAGATAGCCTTTATGCATTTCACACATTTTATAATGTTGATAGAGGCTAACGAGTTAACTTTGTTTTAGAAGTAATGTGTGGCGTAATACATACCGTAAGGTATATCAATCAATACCAAATATTTAAATCTATATATTATATGAATCTTTTGTTACTAAATGACTGATGGACAACGCACAGACGAGATTATAGGGGAGCACTAACAGAGTAATTCTCAAAGTTCCTATATGAACGGAAAAAAACAAATTTTCCATTTTACTTCTAAACAAAGTTGCGGGCGGACTAGTAGCTATACTTATATTACTTAAAGCAAAATAATTTCATATCATAGGTTTAAGAGTTTTCATTTAAAAAGTAAAAAAAATCACGAAAACCAAAGATCTTAGATCTATTCATATAATTTGTCTAAAAATATCTAATAATAATACAAGCTAAAAAGTGAGCTATATAAAAATGTATCGACTACGAGTTTCTCACTGCCATTTGTAACCGGTTTTATAGGTTTTGGTGTAAATCTTATTGATTGCAGTTTTTTAAGGTGGAATCAATGTGAGAATATTCATAACTTTTGTTATTTTATATTTATTTAAGGTTCCGTCAGTGTATTTTTAAGGAAAGTAGGGAAGATGTAGTGATACCTATGTTAATTCGCGTTCTAAATTTATTCGTCCCTTATTCGATATCTTATTCGTAAAGTTTCCCCCTTATAATTCTGTTTGTTATTATAATAATATTATAGCATAAAATAAAAGGTTATGTTTTGTTCATGTATTTTTTTAAACAATATTTTCACATTTAAGATAGGCCAGACTTTAATAATATATATCAAAACACTGCGTTGAGATCCGACACTCAATACTCGACACACAATAACTCCAGTATGCGGCGGAAGGTAGGAAACGGAATTGTATTAATGGGGACAGAGTGTCTTAACACTACTTTTCCAGAATCCGCCTACCTTGCTATATGCGGGATAAAGCGTGAAGCTGAAACAAAATTCAAACTACTTCAAACTTTGCAGGCTTTAAACCATGCAAAGTTCAAGTTATTTTTATTAATACAAAATTTTATTACAAACACATAACATGGCTAATAAATTGTTTATTTTCTCAATAAATCGTTTCCCTCTAATTAAGCAAACTCTCAGACACGCGTTTATTATTTAACACAGGGCGTTAACGATCGCACGTGTCAATTACCAATGAAATAGTTCGGTGCTAGAACATTTTACTCTTATAGAAAGAAGTACTGACACGTGAGTAGGTAGGTAGGTAGGTAGTAAGTAGGTAGCTACAGATAGGATTTTCTTTTTCTTCACTTTTTAAGCTATTTAAATAAGAAATGTTTGTTGTGAGAATAAGAAAGAGAAATGGGGTCTTACTTATATTGATACATATACAATACTCTGAAAAATTTTAAAAATACCCTTTTACACAAACAAATCTGTTCAAAACTAAACTCGAGCCCTCTAATACCCCCAATATCTTTATCTTTTTACGCCCACGTATGTAGGTAATTATCATAGATTCGTAAAGAACTATTACTACTACTTATAATACATGTTTTCTTAGTTTAGATACACTGTTGGCTTTAGGTTACGCCACTGCGTATTGAAGTTATAAGTTGGCGAAAAATTAAGGACAGAGTGCCAGTACATAGTAGGTCATTGGATTCTTTATGCCTATTCTTGTAAACTGTGGACTTGCAAAGACAATATTATATTATACTTAGTTATTGATTAATTAGTAATTCATTAAAACTAATAAGATCAGTAAACGCGACGGTTGTAGGTTCGATTCCGATTCGGACAAATGAGGAGTTATTTTTATGTCCACGCTCTGGTAACAAGGCAAACCGCGGTGAGTTTAGTCACTCAACTGTGTGTCAATAATTAGTTATGGAGTCTCTTAAAATTATGTTCCTTCAGCCTACTCTGCTACATGTGGAATACTGAGTGAAACTGTAAAAAAATATAAAACTAATTATTTGTATTATAATTATTATTTCTTATTTTACATTTCATACATACATACATACATAAAAAGGTCCATATTACCGTAATACATAAGACTAATTATCATTAAAAAAACCGATTAATTATGAATAAGAAGCGTATCACAAAATATTATCTCGCTTAGAAAGTAAAAACTGCGGCAGGAGGATCCAACGCTCAGTCAGTATCGTCTCGCTTCTTGCTCAGACTTTCCAAAAACAACGCGCGCGCTCACTTTATTTTTATTAGACATTTACATGTAAAAAATAGTTTTTTTATATAGAAATATATTTTTTTTATAAAAATAAATAAATAAATAAAGTGTTTTTTATATTTTTTTAGAAGTGTAGTGTTATTTTTGTATATTTTTTAAGTGCAAGTGCTTTGTGTCATATGGTAAAAATGACGAGGTCTATTAAGGACGCTATACGCAATTTCTGGAATGTAGCGTGGCTGTTCACAACTAAGGTTTTTTTGGTAATTATTTGTTTAAATTGTAATATATTTTTTATAAACAAATTAAACATTTGTTTATATGTATTAAATTAAAAGAGAAATTTACTGGAAAAACACTCTTATCATTTGTTAAAAACAAAATCATCGAATAAGTCGGGAAAAAAAGGCAAGTGCAAGGGCAACATTAAAATAACTCGTTTCCCCGAGTAAGAATTATAATTAGTAAAACTTCATTTTAACTTATAAAATAAAATTTTTAAACAATACCAGTAAAAGATTGTTTATACAAAATTTCTTTGATTTCGCGATAATCGATTTATTGCTTGCGGTTCTTGATATGCTTTCTTCTTAATATACTTTGTATATATTGGCATGACACGTGTTTTGGTATAAGAGCTACAAACATAATAATTATACTTATATTTGCGGTAAAAAATAGTAAATGGTCGCGAGGCCGTCGTGGCTCAGGGGTACGAGCGTGCTACTGAAAACGCGACGATTGTGGGTTCAATCTCCATTCGGGGAGTAAGTTTTTAAATGATATATATTTCATAAAAACCATAACGTATGTAAATGCCTATATGATGTATATATATAAAAAAGAACAATTTTTTAATTTTAACTTATATATTTTTTATATTTATCATCTCTTCTTTCATGTGTGTAAAATAGAACCTAACCAACCAGTTGTCTACTTCCCAAAAATTCGAGTTAGTGCTTGTTGAGTAACTTACGTAACTTGACGTCGCGCTTTGTCTTGCTATTAGGGGGGAAAATAATTCATAATAAATAAAATAATATAATAGTCAAAAACGCTGTTTCTTAAAGATACATATTATTTTTTATTCCAGTTGGGTTGAACTCACTTTTATTCACCCTTTAATTCACCCATTTAGTCATTAAGCGGACCTTACTCTAGGGGTTGTCTATAGATATTATGTTTGAAATAGTTTTGATATTTGTTTTCCGCATTTAGTAGGGTGGTGGTGCAGCGACAGCGTCTGGCTGTAGTTTCGATGCCGACTCGAGAAAAAATATTATTTTCATTTCCTTGCTGTTCTGAAAAGACACACTGTCTACATTGTTATATCCAAAAAAAATGTAAATCTGCTTTTCTTCAATCATTTCTTCATACTAACTTTTATCCGCGGATTCACTTACGTTGTAACCTCTGACACTGTGGGTTACATCGACATCATTAACGTGATTTAATAACATACAATATTAGTCATGGCGCAGCGGCACAAGAGTGCGACTGTAAATACGATAGGTTTTGGGTTCGACCCACTCGAGGAAATAAAATATTTAATACTTTTATTTCTTCGCCCTGTTAAAGAGGCAAAGCGCGGCGCTAGGTTTCGCCCCTCATCACGCAATGCCTTCAGAATTCGGAGGAAAGTAGGAAACGGAAGCGTTTTAATAGGAACGGTGAGCGTTAACACTAAAATCCTAGGCTATGTGCGGTAAATAGTGTTAAGATGATAAAAAAGTAGCCTATTATAGCCCTCCTCGATACATGGACTAGTGCACACATAAAAACTTCTCAATTCGATCTTGTAGAGTCTGAGATTAGCACGTTCAACCGAACAAACTCTCCAGTTTTATAAAATTAAGTATAGAAGTGTAGATATCGCAAACTTTCTTATATCATGGACACATTAAAATACAGTTTTGAGCATAAAATGCAATGCATTATTACGATTCTATATAATAATGTGTATGTTATTAAAAGTAAAAGTGAAAACTAAAGTGTACGTAAGACTGGTTCCGATGATTTCACTGACATGTCTTGATTTTTATATTAGTCTTTAAATTTTATAGTTATAATTAGTAGTTATTAGAACAAGATAAAGATTGGAATCACAGAGTTTAACGCCTTAGGTTTGGCTGTCTGTTGTTTATTTTTATAACTTTCTGCATTTTTATGGTGGAAAGACAAATAACACTTCATGATAGCTTTCAATTGAAAGTCCTGAATTAGGGCGGAAAGTGCAGAACAGAGTTTCTCGACACTAGACACTATTCTTCGATGACGACATTTATTTAATAACACCCCTCTGTTTTCGTCGGGGATTAAAAACATTTATTTATAGCACATTTATGAAATTGCTACTAATCTTTTGCAATTTTCCAATTCCCATATAGAATACTAGCGGACGCGCGCAGCTTCGCTTGCGTATTTAAGGGTGAATTCTAATAACCCATGAAACATGTGTTCAATTAAATATTTTTAAGAGTCTAAATTTCTAATTTTATAAAAATCGGTGGCGATTTAAAGATTTTTCCATACAAACTTTCAACCCCTTATTTGCACCCTTAGGGGGTGAATTCTAGAAAACCATGAAACATGTGTTTAATTATATACGTTTAAGAATTTCTGAATTTCAAATTTTATAAAAATTGGTGACGATTTAAAAAAACCTATACAAACTTTCAACCCCTTATTTGCACTCTTGGGGGAAGAATTCTAGAAAACGATGAAACACGTGTTCAATTAAATACTTTTAAAAATCTAAATTTCAAATTTTATAAAAATCGGTGCTGATTTAATTTTTTTTCCATACAAACTTTCAACCTCTATTTCGCCCCTTTAGGGTTAAAATTTTTCAAAATCCCTTCTTAGTGGATGTCCAGATTACGAAAGTAAACATCTGTCCAAATTTCACGTTTCTACCATCAGCGGTTACGGCTGTGCGCGCGTCTTACCTCAGTCAGTGAGGACAAGTCCTTTTATATATATAGATATTGATAGGTACAACTAGGGTCCTTTTATAAATTTGACCTTCACTTTGCGAGTAGTGCTCCGGCTCCGTTGGAAATGAATCTGTTATATGACGTCACTTAATTAGCCCCTTTTCGTTTATAATTAACATGCCTACAGTATTACTTGTTTTATATATGGCGAGTTGAAATGTAAATGTTAATACGTTAAAGCACGTCGCGACAGCGTCTGACTGTAAACATAATAGTTGTGAGTTCGATTTCCACTCGAGGGAAATGCCTTTATTTAAATGATTTTCATTTCCTTGCTCAACATACAACGCTTAGAATTCGGGCAGAAAGAGAACGGAGTGTCTTGACGACAAGGTCCCTTTGTCTACTCTATTATATGCGGCTGTAAATGAATGAAAGATTTAGACAAGTTTTAATTAGAAATTAATTGAGTAATTACATTACACAACACTTGTACTATTACATATTCTTTAAAAGACTTCACTAATCTAAAATCGTGTCACCATCACTAAAAGCTTCCGAAAGAAAGCTTTTTACCTTCTCTCTTAACTACATTATAAATTTATTACCATCACATTAAAAATCCATGATAGATTGAATTATGTCAGTCACTAGTATTGAGGCCAGTCCTGGCTCAGGGGTGACTATATATACGATAGATTGTGGGTTCGATTCCACTAGAGGAAATAATAAATATAATATTTTCATTTCTTCGCTCTGGTGTAGAGAAAAAGCGCAGCATTGCGTTCCGCTAACACGCAATGTCTCCAGAATTCGGCGAAAAGTGAGGAACGGCATCCAACAAAGTTGTTGCTTCACGTATAGATAACAAAATTTCTTGGATTTCGTTACAAAGTATGAATTCTGCTAGTTATATGCTATTTTTATGTAATAAATTGTTCACTTAATGTGGAAGATTCATAAAAGAAAGTATACTGAATTTATTGAACTGGATCTATACTAAAATAATTAAAATATATCTAAAGATATGGATAAGTACATATTATTACGCATTGCAGTATTAAAATATATTACAAAAATATATTAAAATTGTACATTTGCATTATTCATATTCACATTATAAATAATAATACTACGCGCCGGTCTCCACGGACCATCGCATATTTTCTCGGAAGGCTTGGCATAATGAGAAATTCTATAATATGCTCCCAATACCTGTAGGGATCTGGAGCAACTTCTTTTTTTCTTTTGGAATTTGACTGCAAAACAAATCTATTGCAAATTTTGTTATTTTATTTAAAGAAAATAGAATTTAATGATATCTTAACCCATACGAGTATACTCTTGCTTAAAAAATGTTAATAACTAAGCTATAAAATTTACGTAATAATTCAATAGGCAAAACAACAACAACATTTTATTTTGATTACAAGCAAGTTGTATCCCGCATATACTCATAGTTCAGGCGGAGCTAATTTAGTGGTAAGACACTCAGTTACCCACTTTCTGAGCAATTTTCCAGATTTTGCGTCTTAATTAGGGGAACTCAAGGCCACGCTTTATCTTGTTACCACAGCCAGGGAATGAAAATAACTCCCCGACTGGGAATCGAACTCACAACCGTCACGACTACGTCTGATGCAGTGCTGCGGCGCCAACATGGTCTCAGGAAATGATATCAGCTGTAATATATTCGTAAACACAATATATTTGCATCTCGTTAGTGTTAGTTTTGCAAACCGGTCGCTTATACAATGTCTAAATTGCACGCCTACACGATACTTTGTAGAATGTTGTCAAACGCTAGGAAATTATGTTTTTAGGTCTAAACTAAATCCTAAAGATTTAGGAAAAAGTACACGACCATGGTAATTCTAAGCAATTACAGTACTGTCGATGAGTTGTGGCCGCCTTGAGCTGACGATTTAAGTTGTTTCTTTTGACTACTTCCTTCTCGGGTGAACAATGCTCAAAGGTTCAGAAACCCTAATTTCAGGACATAAGTTGCTAGCTTAATAAGACTTAGTGGTCAGAATTCTTGGGCGATTATCACGAGACGCAAGTTCAAGTCCCGCTACGTTTCAATTTTTTATTTTATTCTGCGTATCATCAATTATATTTACCGGTAATACTTATTATTGTAACCAAACTTCATAGATATTTTTAACAATTACCTATTCACTATGTCAACTAGTAATAAAAAATACAATTAAAATGATAAGATAATTTCTTATTTTGTTGGATAAATTTATTGGATAGATATTGTGAGAAGTCGTTGTATATATTTGTAAATCATTTTATTACTTTATCCGACGTTTTTTTGAAAAGAAAATATTAAATATTTCATTCTCCCGAGTGGGGATCGAACTCACAACTATGGCTTTTACAGATCCACGCCTGCGCTCTGCCACTGCGCTACGACGGTCTCTAAATATACATGTATGGAAAATACCATTTTCTTAAATAGTTTTTATTAAAAAAGTACATACTAACTAAATATTATAATTTAATGATTGACGATACTCATATAGTAAGTTTAAAGCTAAACGCCGAGTCACCAATTAGTGAGTCAGGATGTGTGAAGCCAAACAAGTTTAATTTTGCCTCAATTAACATGCGATGCTATTTTTTCATATTACTTAATTTTTTCTTTTTAATTTTTAGTCATACTTTATGAGGAATTATTGGTTAAGTTCTTTGTTTAACGGAGTTTTGTTTTTGTTGACGATGACTGATGTTTAAGTAAATATTCACTTTTATCATATTTTGTTAATTGGTAGCTGATTTATTTATTTTATTCTTCAGGATTGTTCTCCGATATGTAGAGAGAAAAAAAGCTCCCAAAAAGTAAAGAATAGAGTTTTCTATTTTTTGTGCCCTTTTTTTCATACGGGTTTGAATTCCGCTATATCAAATTTTAATACTTTTTTCTAAACTACGTAGTGTTCCCATTAAAACACTTCGTTCACAACTTTCCTTCTTCTTTCCTCATGGTCAGTAGATTTTTTTTAATGTGCCATATCTTTATGGCATTTATAGGAAACGAACTTCAATGTTCTCAAATTAGGTCATCTTCATAATTTTTCTATTATTTAATGAATTAATCTGTCGCATTTTTATTTATTTAAACATTTCTTAAAAATTAATTTCTATGCATATATCCATATTATATGTGTGGATTAACCCGCAAGTTTCACAAGAAGTCATCCGCCTACATTCGCTGTGTCGAAACATTATTAAGTCACGTTAGTTACGTATAACTAAATAATCAGTTTGATCTTTGTTTTGTTTTGTCGTTAAATTTTATGTGTCACACACTTTTGTGTGGTTGGAGTTGAAATAGAAATAATGGTATGTTATAAACTGCTTGGAATGTAGATCGTCTTTATAGTGGTAGTAAAGGCGTAGGTTGTAGGTTCGATGCCCATTTAAGGAGTGATAGGAATCTATATATATAAAATCGAAAGGTCACTCACTCATCACGAAATCTCAGACACTACATGTGCTAGGAATCTGAAATTTTGCATAGGAGTTACTTATAGGATGTAGGTGCTCGCTAAGACGGGAATTTGCAATATTCGACTTCTAAGGGGTTGTTTTTGGGGTCGAAAGTTTGTATGAAACTTCGTTACTACAAATGTTAGGAGTCTCAAATTTTGCATAGACGTCACTAGGGCGTAGTCATGGAGACAGAAATTAATAATAACATAGTTGACGCGGGTGTAACCGCGAGCGGGCCGCTAGTATTTTATATTGTCATTTCTTTCCTCTGGTAACAAGAGAAAATGTGTCGGTTCGTTTTGGCTACTCAACATGCATGATTCGGACCTTCGGCGTAAAGTGGGGAATGGAGTGTTTTAACATTAGTTTCCTCTACCTACCATAATGCAACGCAAATATACATATTTATTAAGCTTTTATGCTTAATAAATATGTATATTATAGAACATAAAATCGCAAAGATATTTTTATTTTATTAAAAAAATAAATAGTTTCTATATTAAAACGTCCCGTCACTCAGTATTTAATGTCGCGAAAATTGGAAGGTGAATGTGGAACGAAGTGTCTTATCACTACATTTTAACTTATCCCGCTATTCAAGATGCGGCGAGAAGCTGCCATTTTAAGACATAACTCTTCCTATACCATGTTCATAATTGAAAAATGATTACATAAATATATTATTATATACCTGCACTAAAGTTTATGTAAAGTGGTTGCACCGTGCGAAGGCTTTCATCGAGACAATAGAAATCTGATAACCATTGTGTGCTGTAATATTGAAAATGTTATGATTTCACGTCAATGTGTATCATATCTCTATACTTAGAGATAATTTGTTCATTAGCTAAGAATGAGGTCGGGGTGGCTCGTGAGTGTCAGATTGTTGGAACGGATCTCAACGCCGCGCCTGAACGAGATAAATTAGAATAATTCGCTCTCATAGCGGGTTTCGCCTTTCGCGGCTGGGGATTCCCACCTTTTGCCCTTTTATCCTCTTTTTTTTACAAAAAATCATATTTCTGGCTCAAAGACATTTCTTTTTCAAAATTTAATTAAAGAGTAAACTGAAAAAAATGTATATATTAACCTGTAATTACCGTAATATCTAACTATTTCATTTATTAATATAGCTATTTAGTTAGGAATTGTATATTGATACTTCAATAAAAAAATCATCGCTAACATTACGGTTTTTTCCATACAACCAAAAGAATGCAGCTAACTCAAGATGGAATAGAACAACTTTTTCTTAGAACGTCTTAATCAATGTTAAAATGATTACCTTTTACATAGGTATAAACTTTTTGTTACATCGTGTATATAGATATGTATTAACTAGTAAGTGCGTGTAAAATAAATGGAACGGAAAGAGAACGGAGTGATATGTCACCATTTTCTGATTTCTAATTCTTTTATTCTACTGACGTGGCGCAGCGGCCCAGGCTTTGACTGTAAAAGCGATGGTTGTGAATTCGTTACCCACACGGTGAAATTATTATATTTACATTATATATTTTTTTTACGCTGTATCTCGCATTTAACAGAGTAGGCAACGGGAACCCGAGGAAGTAGTGTTACTTGCTACTTCCCACTTAGAACACCTTCGTTCCCCTTTTTCCCCAATAAAATAGAGTATTTTAGTGCTAGGCTCCCAAGTTTCATCTGCCTACCCTGTTATGTGCGTTCTACAGCGTGAAGCTAAAATAACTAATAACAATATGTGAACCCAAAATCC
>HE670694.1:33778-56838 GCA_000313835.2 Heliconius melpomene melpomene | reverse complement strand
AACAAAAGCTTACTTTATTTATACTGGCTAAGAAACAAATCTCAGATTTCTTGCCGGCAGATAATTAACAATGTTGAGAGGCTTCCTAAGCACCCGCCCTGAGCCTCTGGACGTGATTGCTGCAGGTGGGGCAGTTTTTGTACGACAATGATTTCTCTAACCTCTTGGTCAGACTTAAAGTATATTAGTTATTTTTTTTTTCCTATCACGACATATATTTTAGTTATAATTTTTAATAGGGGTGGAATTGTTAGTATATTTGATATGGCAAGATGGAATCGGTTCAACACGATAAAAATACATATCGTCTATATGTTTTTAACGTACTCGGACAGAGGTTCCACGTAATTGCAATAAGTAACAGGTATTACTCAATAACAACACTACACACTAGATACCTTCCAATCAGGGCTTCCGCCTACAAGAAACTGTTCCCGTTTGACACAATTCCACTGCTTTTATTGTCATTTTTACCTAAATCTACCCACTTTTACACGAATATGCTAACACTACAATAATCGATGTTCTTGGTTTTAAGATAAAGGTTGTCTACAACAATTGTACAGATAATTATTTCGGCGACGTCACAGAGGTGACGCATTCTGAATTCCTCACGAAGTTTACTTAGCAACGTGTTTCTTTCTATCTATTTAAAAATCGGCTTATTTTTACGTCGCTTCGTCACGAACGAAAAAAATGTTTCTAATGTGCGCACATTTGAGTTAGTATTTTCTATGTCTTCCGTTTTCAAGACGTTTTTTTTTTCATAAATTTAACAGACAAAAACTGTAGATGTAGTATAAAATGTTATTTTTTTTAGCTTCATCCTTATAGCTATATCCTGCACATAATATGGTAGGTGTGATAGGGAGAGAGAACTTGAGAACCTAGCGGTAAGACATTCCGTTCTCATTAAGACAGTTCCGTTCCATTAACAATTCTATAAAATTTTATAAAAAAAAATATATTTATATATGTTATTATTCTATAGGCATAAAACAAATATATGTACATATTTAGTATTACATACAATATTTCATTTAAATAAAATATATTGTTTACTGAACTAGTAAATCTTATTACGGATACAAACAGATTTAGATTTCATCCAATATACAATTTCACGCTCTTAACATTCAATATTGCCGAAAATGGAGAACGAAGTGACATATTATTATATTTGTATCGTAACTAACTTCAGATTTTTTATATTAAGACGACGAGAGGGTGGAATGTAAGACTAGAAAATAACATTTAGTATATAACAATATACATTTAGATGAAATATAAAATTTTGAAGTATTTAAAAAGAAACATATTTCCAAGTTCACTTAACCTTTTTTTTCCTTTTTTTCTTATTAGAAAAACGCGTAAACTTATTAGTTTACGTTGTATTCAGCACTTTAGGTAGGCAGAGGCAACATTAAAACCTAGTGTTAATACACTCCGTTCAGATTACGATATTTTTTAGATATTAGTTTGCAAAGCGAGGAAAATTAAAGTGTTAAAATTCCATTTCCTCGAGTAAGGGTGTCAACCAAAACCTCGCATTTCCAGTCCCACGCTTATGTCCCTGCACCACAACTCCCACCACCACTTAAATTTTTATCACCAACCTTGCCCTATTTCAAATAATTGTAATTTTTTGTATACCAAACGTAGGTAAAACAAATAATATAATGAGTTAGAAGATTTTGGCATTCGTCTACGTACTCGTATTCGTTATGTCGCGTTGTTTTTGTGCGGTGATGTCGGGGCGAGCCAAGAATGTAATCCGTTTAATGTGTACGTAAGCGATGTATCACCGTGTGTTACGTGTAAAAGTTATTTTAGATGCGTTTTTTTCTTTTACTTTACGTTTTTAGATGATTTTCCGTAAAGAGTATTGTTGGGTGAGGGAGGGGGGGTTTGTTTCTTTTTAAAGTCTTGAATAAAAATTATATAATGTTTATTTTGTATAGTACGTAGAAGAAAGTGGTGCAGGGGTACAAGCGTGAAAGTAGAGAACGGAAATTTTCATGGGGACGGAATGTCTTAACGCTAGGTTCGCTCTGTCTACCCTGCTTTACAGAGTTCAGGTTTTTTAATAATATCATCATATTCATTGGTTAAGTAGAGACAAACAGAGTTTGTCTGTTCTGCTACAAGCGTGATAATGCGTGAAGCCGAAAATCTTATCTTATGAATTTATTTTTTTATACGTTTATTTCATTACTCACCAAGAAAATATGAAACCGAATGCCCCAAATCAACTTGGCCCCAACATATTTAATGTTGAAATAATCTAAATTAACCTGTTTGTAAAATAGAATTTTCGTAACAATACAAACCGTCGAGTGCCGCTAATGGGGAAATATTAAATTCGACGACTTAATTATCCGTTGAAGCGATATAATTGGCTATCGACCATAAAATTAACTACCTCTTAATTTTTATTCGAGTGTTTACTGAATACTGTAACTGGTTCGTAAGTTTTATAATTAAATAAAATGAGACGAAGGAAAATTCCTGTGAAACGGATTTTGTGATAATTATAGAATGTTGTTCGGGGATTTTATATATTTAAATTTGTTGTTTTGTTGAGTCTGTATTTAAAATTTCAGTTTAGATAATTTTATAATTATTATTAAATGATAAATCTGTACGAAATATCCACTAATTAGCCTTATTTTACGTTTTAGAAAGCATAAAAAATTGAACGTAGCGTAGAGTTTATAATTCTCTAAAAATATAAATAAATAAAAATATTTATAAGTTTTCTAAAACAATATGTTTTTTTAAGTATGGGATAACACTCTAAAACTGTACAAAACCTTATTTTAGTAATTAAAGACTACTTACTACTAATACTAATTACTATTTTCTTCTTTACGAGACAAAGAAAACGTTAATAGATTGTTTTATTATTATAATTTATTACGATATACAAATACAAGCAAATAAATACATTGAGATAATTATAATGCATTTTATATAATAAACATTATGTCATAAGTATTTGAACGGGACGCGTGCCAGGAAATCAGTAATTGCATTCACAAAGTAAACATCGACATCGTACACTCCTTTGTGAAGCTATTGCGGTTATATCAATAATTGTAATGAAACCAAACTCTTTTTTTCCTTTCAAAAGAGGGGAATTCCTCTTTTTTCCTTATCAGGCTTATCGTTAGTATAATTTTCCACCTTTTTTTGTAGCTTCATTATATAACCTGCTTGTAGGCAGGGAGAATGTATTGTCGAAACACTCCGTTTTTATGTATCCGACGATTTGAAACATTGCGTACCAGACTGGCGGAACTAAACGCTGCACTTATTGTGCAATAGCGGAAAATTAAAAATTATTTATTAACCAATTGTTATTTGAATTTAAATTATAACAATTGTATAATACGACCTAACGTGAAGCTTCACGCTGTATCCCGCACACAGCAGGGTAGGCAGAGGGAACCTAGTGTTAAGACACTCCGTTCCCCATTTTCTGCCGAATTCTGGAGGCATTGCGTGTTGAGTGGCAGAACTTAACGCCGCGTCTCGACACCAGAGCGAAGAAATGGAAATATAAACGTAAATAAATATGTCACTTCCTCGAGTGGGAATTGAACCCACCAAAAAAAACAAACTACCTAAAGCACAGTTTATAAACAAAAACAAATACACATAAAAAAACTGTATTCATACAAAAGTGAGAACGGGATTTCTGCGACAACGTTTAATTGAATAAGAAAGAACATTTTATTCGTACTAAAGTTTTGTATGAGAACGCGAAGTGAAGCATTTTCTTTCCAACAGCTATTCATTGTCTCAGTGCGAGATATAAAGTTTCAAAAGCCGTCTGAGAGCGTGAATGTCTCTCTGTTGATAAGAGAACGTCTCAGAGATAAGCTCTCTTTTCTCCTTTCAACTCCTATTACGTACAGGTAGACTTAGATATTCATCTAAAGTCGTATGTATTTATGTAAAAGGATATTATAATGTGAATATATTTTACGTTTTATTTGCAAAATAAATTTTAGCTTTTAAGATAATTAATGACTTCTTTTTCCGAGGGGGTGCTGAAACAGTCCAGTTCCAACTTTTCACCGAATTCCGAAGGCATTGCGTGTTGAGTGGCGGAATTCCACTATTTCGAGGGAAAATTTTACCTCGACACCAGAGCTATGAAATGAAATGAATGTGAGAGGGATTGAACCAACAATCTGTTGAAGTTACAGTAACACGCTTGTGTTCCTGCACTAGGAAGGGCTTCAAACTGAATTTATAAAATATATATTTTTTATCTATAACTGTATTAGCTTTATCATGGATGTTTATATTTTGCATGTATTTTTTAAAGAATTTACAAAAATAAATATATTAGCAAAAGATTAATAAAACAATATTATATTTCAACTGTCATTCTCAAATCATAGACGTAACTTTAACATGTAATTACTGACCTAAATAACGTTTTCACATTTTCAAAGTTTTCTTTAATATTCTTATTACAATAACAAATGTTTTTACGGAAAGGCCTCAAAAGCAATTACGTGGCTCCAACAAAAGTTCCAAATGAAACGTACTATTTGGGCACATGCTGTATAAAACACGGGCGCCCGGGGCCCGCCCGGGGCCCGCCCTGGTAGGCTTTCGGGATTGTTTGTGGTTAACAACTACAGAAAATGGGGTATCTCTACTGAGTAATCATTTGTAATGCCAACTCGCGCACGTTTAACCCGTAGTGTGCGTTGGAAAATTAATGTCGATTAGTTTGTCTACCTTTCATCATTTCATTCGTAATTGGAATGCAGTGTTTTAGCGTGTTTGACGTGATACCCAACGTCCTGATTTTAGCTTCACGCTTTATCCCGCATGTAGCAAAGGGAGCACAGTGTTAAAACACTTCCCGCTCCCCGTTTTCCGTCGAATTATGGAGACATTGTGTGTTGAGTGGCGTAATTCAACTTCACTCTTTGAATCTATAATAGAACGAAGAAATAAAAATATTAAACACTTAATTTTCTCGAGTGAGAATCAAACCACAACCTGTCGCATTTATAGTATAGTTACACGTGTGTGCCCCACAACTGGCCTCGATTTGATAATCGTACATAGAAAAGGAAATTTAGCTTAAGAAAAAAGAAGATTTAGTTATTGTTAATATTAATCTGAGCATTTTTTTCTATGAATTTAAAACAACTGATGTACATAAACGAACTGAACGAAAATTTATACTTAACTCGCTTACATATATTAAATCTTATTATATTCTAGTAAAGACACAAATGCCAGGAACCTGAGTCAGGTGGATTTAAACAACGAGATGGCTACCGTTAGTTTCAGTACTAAAAACTAGAAAAACTTAATGGAGTCTACATATAATTTTAAACGAGAAACGTCATGTCATAGAGTTTTACCCATAATTAAAATGAAAACTGAAATTATTTTTTTGATAGATAATATCAAAACTGGTAGTAATATATTAGGAAAGTAAAATATTTAAATTATAAGTAAGAAACTCCCGCCTGGTAAAAGACTGACTTTTGATAAGTCTCTATAAGTTCTAAGGCCCGAGCTGGCTGTGGTCTTTGATGCCTTAGAGGATGCATTAAGTGCTTAAGACGTTTATGGGCTTTACATATATAGGCACTATAACATCTTTAAGAGCACTAAAGCTGTAAGTACCTTCAAAGTAAGCCTTATGCCTTTTTTAATTTAAAAAAAAAATATGAATTTGTATTGGCGATGACATGCCCCTGGCCACAACGGCCTCATAAAATCTTATTTCTTAACCTCTAAGGCTTTAATCAATAAAAGATATTCTAAACTTTATCGAGCCAAACGGTTTCCCATAATTAAATTTTATTTTAACGTTCTCCAATGACGGTAATCAACCAACCTTAAGGTCCTAAGAAAAAATTACATATATATACTATACTACTATATATATTTCACAGCTACTAAAATAATTAAGTTTAAATGGACGTTTATGTACTTCCTTCGAAAGACATGAATATGGAATGTAAACGAATTCCAGTCATAGAAAAATTAAGAAGAATTAACTAAAACCTACTACTACTATTTTGTGTTACCATGAGTTAAGTAGTAAGTCATATAAAATTTTCTGATGGAGTCTCTGGATCGATGGATCTTAGTTAGCTTTTACCTTAGTACAGGTAAAGGATTATTATACACACGTTAGCTTTCTTGTGATTAAAGTTTATAGTGTATATTAAATACTAGTGGACCCGGACGCGGCTACGCCTGCTTGAATTATAAGAATATTTATTAAATATATTTATGAAATTATTGGATGAATATCAAAATATAAGCTCATTTTGGGTGACGTTTTCTTAAAACAACAAATAAACTTTGCAAACCGTTCCTTAGCAACGACGGTTGTTATTAACATGGCAGAATAAATTGCATGTCAAATTAGAAAGTATTTTAATTTATTAGTACATATGTGTAATGTAATGTTATATAGCCTATAGCACTTCTGAAGAATGCAGCTTTCATACAAAACATAAACATAGTAAATCGGACCAGTAGATCCAGAGATCTTAGCGTTCAAACAAACAAACAAACAAGCAAACAAACTCTTCCGCTTTATTATATTAGTATAGATGGCGATTAATTCGCTTTTTAGTCTACTTAAGTGTATTTAACAAGATATTCTTTGTAATGTTCTTTGTAAAAATTGAGATATTATGTGAAGATTTGAAGAAGATAATTAAAAACTTGTTTTGAAGTATTTTCATTGTTTCCTACTAGAACTAGAAATGATTTTTAGTTACTATTGTTATTTTTATTAAGTTTTTCCTAACTTCACGCTAAATCTCGTATGTAGCAGAGAAAACCAAGTTAGCTTAGTGTTAAGACACTCCGCTTCTCACTTTAATTTAATATTATGCAAATGATATCACAATGTTATATAATCTACTATGACTAGAGGAACATTCCTCTATTAGAGTTTTTACTACAAATTTTAGGGAATCGTAATGAAAGGAAAACTTTCCAATGGATGAGTTAGTGGATGTTTGGGTTCAGTTGATCCCGGTCAGTTAGGGAGTTCGTAACCAACTTTTCATAATGAACATGGCTTTTCGTAAAACTACTTTCAATGTATCCTAATTATTTGTTTGTTTTTATAGAATACTATTATTTTTTTATTATTTTCACGCTGTATTGGGATACATATAGCAGGATAGGCAGAAGAAACCTGGGAACCTAGTATTAACACACTCCGTTCCTATTAAGATACTTCCGTTGCAAATTTTCCGTTGAATTCTGGAGGCAATGCGTGTTAAGTGGCGGAACTTAACTCCACGTTTTGCCTCATTACCAAAGCGAGAAAATGAAAATATTAAATATTTAATCACACCCTGCTATGTACGGGATAAAGCGTGCACTAAAAAAATGTATGGGGCACAAATATTTAAATAGCGCACTCAAATAGCACAAGAAACGACAAACCATTCCATTTCATTATTATTTGCATTACGTTTTAATAACAAACAAATAAAATCAGTATAATTATACTGATTTTATTTGTTGGAAAATCATTCATATTAAAACTATTGTTTTGTCAAACATTTAATTAAACCCCTGGTCCATATATTAAACCAAAATTAATTATTTTATATAATTAATTAGATGAACTACGATTGGTTTTCGATAATAACAAAGGCAATAAAATACTATAGAGTTTTCATATTTAACTTAAAGCTATTACGATTTGATCGGTCGCATCGTTGATATGTGTGGATTCAAATCCCATTGTGAGAAATTGTTGTTTTTATAATATTCTTTTAGATTATTATTAAATTAACTAGCGAATTGAAGCCACTCGTGGCGCAGGGATACAAGGGTACGACTGTAAACGCAACAGTCGCGAGTTCGATTCCCATACGAGGGAATGCAATATTTAACATTTTTCCTTTCTTTGCTCTGGTGTCGAGACAAATTGCGGTGTTGAGTCCCGCCACTCAACAGGCAAAGCCGCGAAAATTCAGCCGAAATGTGAAACGCAGAGGAAGGGAGAGTTTTAACACTAGTTTCCTAGCTTCCCTCTGCATACCCTACTATGAGTGTACAAAATACACATTTATAAAACGTTCGACAAAACAATAAACATTTTTTTATTAAAGTTTAAAATGTATCTAACAGATTTGAAGTGACATTTGAACTTTTAAAAATAAAATATTATGAACAAACTTCTTATTTGGTTCCTTCCGACAAATACCTACTGGGATCTTCGCCAAGGCGTGTACATAAAAAAAAATGTTTCATAGAGAAGTGTTCTCGTGTTTTAAGAGCTTTTAGATGAAAATAATAGTGAAAAGTGAATAAGAACTTTGTTGATATTATATGATTTTTAAAAGCTTCTTATGATATATTACGATAGAATACACCTGGTCTCGTTATAACTTTTATTTTATGATCTTTATAGTGTGGATATGTGGATAGCAATTTTCTTAAATTTTTCTTTTTTTTATTCTAAAATATATTTCGACGGCAAATGGTTAACGGAGTGTCTTAACACTAGGTTCTCTCCACTTAACCTGCTGGATGCGTGATAACGTGAAACCGATTCTAAAATATGTTTTTAGTATAGAATAAACTTTTTAGTATAGAAAAAAAAATAGATAATTATTCCTATTACTGTTGTCCATAGTTTAGCTGCGTTTATGTTTATCTACGTTACATAATAATAAGATTTATTTAAGTCAAAAATCGATATTGAATTATATACTAAATTAATATTTTTTTAAACTATTTATATAGTAATAGAAATGTATAATTTTTAAGCATCTAATTCCTCGCTACTGGGAGCAAACTCGTAATATTTTTGAAAACAACAGAAGCATGTCAGGGGGTAGAAAGTTAATACCTCTTGGGAGACGTGAGGGATGAAATAATTCAAAACAACATTGCAAAATTATTTCCAAGCTATATTATAGTTTCATTTAAAATTACAAGTCTCGACTAAGGGGTACAACTAGCGTGCGACTGTGAACGCAACGATTGTGGGTTTGATTCCCACTAGGGGGAAAGAAATTAATGGAATATCTTAATGTTAATCGAAGTGCCGTAATAGTATAATCCTATAATTCCTCTGCCTATGTTATAGGCGTGATACAGTGTAGAGCTAAAAAATATAGGTACAAAAATAGTTACTAAATGACCTAAAAAATATTATAATCATCAAGTACTTACTGCGATAATAAATTTAAAAATATAAACAATTAGAATAAATTAAAACAATACAATTACGTCAAAGTTTTAACGTATTAAACAAAAAAAATTAATGTGCTCCAATTCAAACTCATTTGTATCGCGATAGCTATCTGGAATGTACATCTGTCGTACGATAACTCATGTACCATACACGTTAAATGACAAAATGTTCTAGTAGTATAAAAATATTTTAAAGCAATTGACCATCGAGAGAGGGAGAGAGAGTGGACTCTCTCTCTCTCCCTCTCGTGGCGCATCGGTGTGACTGTAATACGACGGTTGTGGGTTCGATCCCCACTCGAGGAAGTGAAATATTTATTTACGTTTATATTTACATTTCTTCGCACTGGTGTCGAGGCAAAGCGCGGCGTTGAGTTCTGCCACTCTACACGCAATCCTCCAGAATAAGGCAGAGAGTGGAGAACGGAGTGTCTTAAGATTTGGTTCACTCTGTCTATCCTGCTGTGTGCGGGATACAGCGTGAAGCTGATTTAATTTATTTTTGATTTTATTTGTATTTTTTTAACGGCGTAGGAGGAGGCCATCATAGCGCAGTGGATGGTGTTTAACTGTAATCGCGAATGTTATGTGTTGAATCTCCAATCGGAAGAATAATTATATCAAGGTTACTTTCATTTCCCTTCTCTAGTTGAAAAACATGTTGTGTTGCATAATTATTCATTTAGTAACTTAAAAAATTATGTAGATCATTGATGTTGTATTTAAATGAAGAGTCAGTTGATTAAAAAAGTATGATTTCTTGATATTAAATCGAGTAAACAAAAAAGTATTCTCATTAAAATTTAATTTTCAAATATAATATTTTAAGTATTTTGTAGCAAAATGGTATATTACATTTTTTTTTTGTTACAAACAATATTGGTTCAGGCGATATTTTCTTGGAAAGAGCTTTACGTTTTATTGACTCAATAAATGTATTCTGTAAACAAAATTATTTTACATAATAACATTATTTTTCTATCTCACATAATCAAAATATTTTTTTGCTTCATATTTTTAAAATATCTCAGCCACAAATGGCGACAACTTGCATCTTATATATAGTATTACTACTATTGAATTAAGTATTTAATTTTTTAAGAATATTTATTAAGAATCGCAAATCTAATTTTACTTGGGAACATAATTTTATAAGAACTAACATTTACATACGTAGGATATGAATTCACATTATTCGAATTAATTATTCTTTCTCAATATTTTTATTTCTTCGCTCTGGCACCAAAGCAAAAGCCCGCGTTGAGTAGCGCCACTCAACACGCATTGCCTTGCAAAATTCGCTGTAAAGTTGGAAGTGGAGTGACTTAACACTAGGTTCCCTCTGCCTACCCTGCTGTGTGCGGAATGCAACATGAAGCTGGTTTTATTTATAACTAGCGGCCCGCTCGCGGTTTCACCCGCGTGAACTACGTTATTATTAATTTCTGTCTCCATGACTACATCCTAGTGACGTCTATGCAAAATTTGAGACTCCTATCATTTGTAGTAACGAAGTTTCATACAAACTTTCGACCCCAAAAACAACCCCTTAGAAATCGAATATTGCAAATTCCCGTCTTAGCGAGCACCTATGTCCTATAAATAACTCATATGCAAAATTTGAAATTCCTAGCACATGTAGTTTCTGAGATTTCGTGATGAGTGAGTGACCTTTTGATTTTATATATATAGATAGATAGATTAGCCTTGTTTCAATACAGACACAGACATTGACAGACACAGACATTGACAGACACAGACATTGACAGACATATACAGACACTGTAACTTTATAAGTTCTAATACGTCACGGCTTGTCTCCCGCGTCACACGCGTCATGCACAATTGAGAGGCAACGCGCTACTCCTTTACGCTTTATGACGAAACCAAACTATTTTAAAACAGTCCTTGGTCATTTCTAAATATATATTTTTCTTTGACAGCAACGCCACATATTTTGTGTATTATATGAAAATTTATGTGAATATCTTCACTGAGTTTTTTTTTAAGATTAGCGTTCGATATTGCTTTTAGTTTTTATTTTTTAAGTCAACTATTATTGCTAATTTAAGTTAAATTAAGTACTTACTTAACTTTATTAGATTCCTACAATTATGTCTAAATCACGTCAACGAAATAAAGAATATATCATCAAAAAAACCTTTTATACCTTAACCTTTATTATTAATAACTCGTAGTTATGCAACCCACTTCTAGGTGACATAAAACTTGATATTTGATACCAATGTAGAAAATTATATACACATACAGGACAAACATCAGAAAACTACAGAGTTATTAATACATTAAGTATAAAAGTATACATCAAAGAACGTATGGAAATCTAGCGAAATTAAAAATAACAATAAAGCTTGTAAAAAAAGTGTTCATTGTCGGTTAAGTCATATATTTAACTTGGCTGCCATTGCACATGTGTTTGTTAGGATTCATAATAACTAAATTTAAATTCAATTATTTTCAATACAAAATTTGCTCATTTAATCCAGTACTATCATTGCTCCACAAAGATACGGATTAGGGTGAACCAATCCATTTTAATGGAGCGGATGCGGTTCGACTGCGCACGCTGCCTCAATCGAATGAATGATACGTGCCCAGCATGGCCGCGATGCTGCGATAGCTGGACCCTCTGAATAGCCCATAATTTCCCAATGAAGATACCCGGTAACCCACTGTCTCTCCAAAAACCAAATATTTCCAACCTTTTTTTCTTAGCATATGATACTTTTGCACATAAATAAAGCTTTTGTTATAGAAGTCTCTCTAAAATATTGTTATTATTCAATGAACAACTTCAGAACGCGGTCATGATTTTCAGAGGAGTTGGAGGAGGAGAGGAGTTGGCACGTGGAATATTTAATGTGGGTTGTATAACTTAAATATTTTTAACGTTTTCGTTTCTCCACAAGTGCCTCGGATGTTCGTTTTTATAAGCTTAACCCTAAATCGCGAGAGTCGATAACTTGCCTGAATAAAAAAATGACCGCCCCTATTGGGCTATAATATATTTCTGTATGTATTTAGTACATGGACTTTCTTTACTATATATATTAATTTATATAAACTTAATAAATATATTAGAATATTATATTATAATCATAATTATATGCAAAGTTAGAACTAACAGACTGTGATGCAACGGTTGCAGATTCGATTCCCATTGCAGGAGACAAAATATTTCATATATTTTTTTCGGGAAAGCTAAATTACTAAATATAAATGTTTTTTTCGTAATGGACCCATCGATGGATCCCACAACCATCACATCAATGTATGTCTTTGTATAGAAAATCTAAGCTGCAGCATTATTTCCTTATATATTATTCTCACTTTTCACTCACATTATGGACGCGACGCTCATAGGACCCTTTGAACAACCTATAACTTTCCCAGGAAGATACGAAACGGTTTATAGTGATACCAAATTTCCTTTCTATCGGCATTTGTGAACATAAATTGTAGAGTAAGTATATCCTTTATTTGCCCCAACATATATACATATATTTATTTACCAATCTTTAAAAGAAATACCTATATATGGGAATCTTGAAACCTTTAAGGAAGATGTGAAGCAACAAATTGATTGTCATATATAAACTCGTCTTCTAATTGTGTAGATCTACGGGATGAAGAACTCAGGTTCCTTAGAGTTCCTCCGTGAGAGCAATATCAGAGAGTTTCTGAAAACTCCTGCGAAAACGGGAAAGAACTAAATTTTCCGTTTTGTAATTAAAGCAACATAGTTGCGAGTGGTAACTAGCGTGCAAACTAAAACGTCCATCGACATTGTTGTAAGAATACATGGTATTAAGTAAATGACAAACACAGTCGTGGACAGCGTCTTAATTACTCTCGTTGGCTATCTAGCAACTATGTCTGGACTCGTAGCATAAAATCAGATTGGCGATTAGAATTTCTATGAATAAATGTAACGAAAACAGAAACGAATACGAGTATATGTGAACTATTTTTGCCAAATTAACGCTAGTCTGGAGGGCAGATGTTGCATAATTTATTATAACTAATAGATGCAGCTGGGAAGACGATCTGCCAAAGGGGTGGAGACGGACGGCACTAGACCAGCACAAGTGGAGGGAACTCGAGGAGGCCTATGTCGCAGGACGGCCTGACCTGGTAGCTGATACTAGTTGAAGTAATGATAATAATAATTAAAAAATATATATTTATTTATTTTAATAGTTACAATTTTACTGGTTTGATTGGAAGTACTCGATACATCGTATAAAACATTTTTTAGGTTCACCATGTAACCCGCTAGGTAGAAGGTAGATAACCTAGAGTTAAGTCCACTGCGTTACCCAATTTCTGCCCAATTTTCGAGACATGTAAAAAATATTTTCATTTTATTTCAGTCTCATAAAATATTATGAACTTAATTTCGCTGTAATTACACCTGTAATTGTAATCAAAAAATGGAAAAGAGAGTAATATATCAGTAATTCGTTTTTTCTATCACGATGTAGTGGGACTGGAATACGAAGAAAAATAAAATTATTCTTCAAGTGGACACTAAATATAAATACTGTATAAAAAAACTCATCGATATTTCAACAATGTAGCTATTATAAACCCAGTCACGTACAAAGCAACTTCCTTACAATTTTTGTCTGTCGCTTCACGATTTCCCCCGATTTATAAAGTAAAATTATATTAAGTTGAAAACGCTTCTATAACCACAATATGCAACGGGACTATTGTTTTTTTTTAAGAAAAAAGAACTGGTGAAGAATGAAAAATGATACTGGAGAAATTGGAAATTGCTTTTTTGAATTCGAGGTCTAGATTGGAGAAGAAAGTGAAAAATCAGCAGATTGGTATCGATTTTTAAGAAATTAACATTGTTTTTTCAGTTAGTCAAATTAATAACAAAAATTTTAACTTTTTAATGAATCTGAATCTGAAAAACTTTTAATAAGTACTAAAAGTAACAATAAAATACCTACTAGGATTACAATTATTATAATGAACGTTGTTTATTTGGCCATAATTTCGATTCACATACAGCTTTGTATTCTCATTAATTGGATATTCCGTGATATGACGAGACAAATCATATTTTGAAACCGTCAGTGCGTGATTTGTTTACGTATGTGAAGGAATAATTTGTGGGTAGATACGCAAAGTTCGTGTAACGTGGTTTAGTCATACATATATATATACATATAATTGTATATATAATTCTCTCTTCCTTTCTCTCTGTAGGTAAACTAGTTTATTTTAAAGAAATTTTGACCGCCGTGGCGCAACGGCACAAAGGTGTGACTGTAACGCGACGGTTGTGATTCGATTCCCAAGTGAAATATTTACTTATTTTTATATATCCATTTCTTCACTCTAGTGTCGAGACAAAAGCGCAGCGTTGAGTTCTGCTACTCAACACGCAATGCCTCCAGAATTCAGCAGAAAGTGGAGAACGGAGTATCTTAACGTTAGGTTCGCTCTGCCTAGCCTGCTGTGTGCGGAATACAGCTTTAATTTTTTAAATTTAATTTTTGACTATTTACTGTTACATATATTTTTTACTTATATACAATTATTTATTTACTAGAGGGAACCCGACTTCGTTTACGTGGACCTTGTGACCCTACATGCATGTAGCAATGTTTTTATTTAACATAAACATGATAAATTAGTTTTACTAAGCTGTATCTATATTCTTAATAGGTTTAACAGTCTCTTAGGGTTCCACATAAGAAATTCCAGCTGATCTTTTATGACCTATGGTGTTAACTGGAACTCCACCACAAATCGGGTATGGAGACTGCTTCATAGCCGAATAGTATAAGTGTTTAAGAATTTATTAATAAAAACATATTTTTCTTTCTTGACTTTCGTATTTATGAGGAATATTATTTTTAATACTTTACAGTATACACTGTCTTTAAGCTAAACTGCGATAGCCTACGATTGCTTTATCTGCGTAAATATTTAAAATATTAAGAATACATTTTTATTTACATTTTTTTTGTTACAACTTTTAACAGGACCGTCTAAGGTACGATTTCTAGTATATGGAGCATACAATGAAAAACTAAAACGACACCAAAAAGTTGAACTAGAACGTGCGCTGGTATTAATTAAAAGAAAACAAAGTTGCAAAATAAGTCTCTACACAAAATGTAAGAGTATTTTTATGCTAAAATTGTATGGTTAAAAAGAAATATAAGGTTAGGCAACGCTTCGCCTCAGGCATTACAGGCTCGATTTTTCTGTGAGAACATCACTATTATTTTTTAATACCAAAGAACACAATTTACTTCTAACATTTTAACTCTAATGTAGTTCTTATTAATAATTCTTGAATCTCTTTATAATTAAACAATTTAGGATTAGGTACCTATATAATAAAATAAATATTGTAAATGTTAGTTAAAAAATATGACCCAAAATTTAATTTATCAAAAAATTTTAATTTAAGCTTATACTCCCCTCAATATACAATTTTTCATAATTTGTCATTTTATCATACAGGCGCTGGGTGAAAATTCTTGTCTTAATTTGTGTCCAGTAACAAATTACCCTCTTTTCCTAAAAGTAACTTTAAACAAAGTGCCTCGGGGAAGATTGATGTCCATTAGAAGGTAATTTCCTAAACAATTTCAGGGAGACAGCCAACGGTAATCAAATTGTCCACGATATTCTTTGATTTTAAAAAAAGATCTTTCGAAATGTACTTCTATTTTCTCAACATTATATCTCAATGGAAATCTAATTCTTTTTCAGCTTCACGCTGTATCCCGCATGTAGCGAGTAAGCAGAGGAAACTTAGTGTTAAGACACTATGTTTTCCAATTTCTGCTGATTTCTGGAGGCATTGTGTGTCAAACAGCGAAACTCAAAGCCATGCGTTGCCTCAGCATCAGGTCATATTTTCAATATTAAATATTTCACTTCCTCAAGTTAGAATCGAACCCAAAACAGAATCGGAATTATACTATTCGAAGCAGTATATGTAAAATATCGTATACATAATTCCCTAATATTCATCACAACAGGAGATATCATCCTACACGCTCGTCAATTGTCACCCTTCCCTCACATCGATACTGATTAGAGGCATCTCATAGCTTCAGCTCGAAATTAATTTAAGTACATTCCTGTCTTTCTGCTCCGCCAAGCGCGAGCCGATCCCCAATCCCGACACCCCAGTTCCGTTCACCGACTTAAAATTACAATCTCTAGCTTGGAACTTCCCAATTTCTGAATGACTCTTTTTTATTTGTTTCGCAACCGTTCGCTCGAAACTTAATGCGTTCAAATATTTTTTAACTTTAAACGTCGTGCTCACCGGCGAGGAAAAATCTGATCTTTTTTTAATGAGCAAAAAAATCCCCTTTCTACCTCCGAAAGGCTTAACATTTAATTAAATGTCCGAAAGTCTTCAACGTAATAGGTAACTTAAATCTACTTATAGCCGAAATTTATTTTCCGGATAAAAATCGTCCGTATTATTACAAATTAAAATTTGCTTTACTTTATTTTGTGTTTAATAAGGATTTTCCAACAATATCGTCTGACAAAGTGAAAATTAATGTTTACATACAAAATGTATAGCATATGTATTGTTGAGGCCAGCACGACGTAGCAGTCGTGTGATTTTAACGTGATGGGTGTGGGTTCGATTCCAATTCGGGATGGACTGGTATTTATTAATATTTTTATTTCTTCGCTTCATTTCTTCTAGTACCAAAGCAAAAGCGATGCGTTCATTTCCAGCACTCAACACACAATACCTCGAAAAGTGGGCAGAAATTGTGAAATGGAGTGTCTTAACACTAGATTCCCTCTTGCTATACGCGAAATACAGCATGAAGCTGAAGATTATTAACTAAACTATTTCAACATGGCTGTGATCTAGATGTCCAGACCATTAAATTTAATAGTTATCAGTGATACAGTGTAACATACTAACATTGTGACTACAATTATATTAGAAATACAATAAAAACAAAGTAACAGATGAATCTAAACATACCCAATATCCAAAGGAATCGTCAACTGAAACGGCACGTCATTTACACATATAGAACAAATAGACTCGTGTCGCAAATTGTTAGAAATATCCGGCGGGGAGTCATTCGGACCGCATTCGTTCTTCCACAAATAAATATGAATACGCAACGAAAATAAAAAATGGTGTGATCCCGTTCGGAATTCCGTTATTGAAACAAATGCTTGTCTTATCTCCTATTGACCTATTATATGGAGGTTATATTAATTTTGCATGACTGAGACATGTCTGACGCTGTACGAAGGTCATGGAATAAACCAGCTTTACGCTGTATCCCACACATTGCAGGGTAGGCTGAGGGAACCTATTATTAAGACACTCCGTTCTCTTTTTTCCTGGTCTTCTGTGTATCTCATCATGACGGATTCTGTCAGCTACTCTAATTCCATGTATTCCATAAAGTGAAAGAGACATCTACTCACTGGGTAGATCAATTATAAGCCTTCACTCTTTAAATCGCTTTATTATGAACACTTTCTAGTTAGCACTGACACTTAAACACTTAGCACTTAAACTATCACTTAATAACGTTTGCTTAGAGGTTGCTGGCAGTATTACAACGTCGGGAAGACTGTGTTGAATTCTGTTTTTGGGGTGTTTTTATAGATACAATTTCTCTCCAAAACTAAGCTTACCGGATGTATCTCATATTCATAATACACAATAAAGATAGTTTCAGTGCTGCCATCATTTATAACATATCATAGTAACTTCCTATAATTTTAACAATATAATGTACAATCACTATCAAAAAATATTTAATTGAAGTCAAATTACTAAATCATATTGACAATATTTATTTTAAAATTATATATTAATAAAAGTACTTCATTTATATTTTTATCTTCAGTCATAATAACATCATAACAACTTCTCTTTATTTAAATACACAACTTACACATTTCGTTTCATTCTAATTAATCATATTCACATTTTTACTATAAACTCATAATGAATACTACCGCTAACAAAAGAGATCGCAAATCCACATCATACATTTTTTCTTTGTTCATCTTCTGCCAGCACGGTCTTCCATCTTCCATATTTTTTTACATTTCTAGCATATGATGTTGAGAAAAGAGCTGATTCATCCTCTTCCAGGTCTAAAGCCTTCTTTAGTCTCCCACAACCTTTTAGATCTCTCTTCCATTGTTCTCGCTAATATTTTAGCTCAAATTAAGAGTCATATAGCCGTTACAGTCATCTATGAACCTTCATCTTTATACAAAGGCACAATGAGTGCACCTCTAGGACCATTGGGACTTCTTCTGTTTCCAGCATAAAATATCTCTTGATTCTATATATGTTTAAAATGTATTTCTTTAATGAAAAAGAAACTATATCAACCGTACATTAATAAAAACTTTTAATTTATTTGATTACATTTACAAAAACCTATTTTGTATTTTAAAATGAGAGTGAAACGTTATTCGTTTAGATTTTTCATATTCTAAAGCCATGTCTGTATTACTCGTGCCGTGACATTCGCAAAATCAACGTGACGTTTATCCTTCATCCCACATCATGTTTAAAACAATGTATATTTACTGTATTATTTATATTATCTGTAGACTTGAAAACCGCAATGTTTCGTAAATAAGGCTTTTCAAAAGTGTTTTTTTTTTAATTTTAAATAGTTGTCATTATATTAGTCAGTAATATAATAGTTACGTAACCCTTAAAATGACTGACAACTATTATTATAGTTGTAATAATAGTTGCCAGTCATTTTAAGGGTTCCGTACCTATTAAGGAAAAAAGGAACTCTTATTCTAATTAGGAAGCAACCACTATCTTATCAACTTTTAAGGATACCGTCCAACAGTAATAATTATGCAATTAAATTCGTTTATGCAATCTAATAGAAGCTGTCAAAACATCCGTCGGTTATTATCAGTAATTTTAACTAGTGGCCCATAAAGGAGACGATGTGAAACACATAAAAACATAGCCTATTACACACCATAAAAATATCAATATTGTGCCATACTGTTTGTGCAACCAGCACTCATATATCATCAACCATCGTCAATGGTAATAAACTGATGGAAATCTGCACAGATTGCGTTACAATTCAATCATTCGTGGGACATTTGTAATAAATTTTTATTTTTGTTTAAATGTTATTCTAACATTGTTTGTATTTAATGGTTTTTAGTACGATTTTTCTATTGTTTCAGTAGTCTATATAAAACTAGAGTCTATTTTTCTATGGATAACTTGATCATTCGTATCAAATTCACACACAGAAGGGTAGGTAGAGGGAACCTAGTGTTAAAATACTCCGTTCCCCACTTTACACCGAATTCTGGAAGCATTGCGTGTTGAGTGGCGTAACTCAACGCTGTATTTATAAAAACTCTTGTTACCAAACCAAATATTTTATGAATAAAAAAATATTTTCAAAATATGAATTGAAAGTTAATATTTTCACGACATATTTAGAAACATATCTACATAAAACATTACAAGTACGAAGCTTTTACGATTCCAGTTAACTATTTTAATATTATTAAGATACCAAAACTCGAATTAAATTATACGGTTTAGTATTATTTGCATTTTAACAAGCAAGGCAAAGAGATGTCTCTCGTCCCAAGAGCACCGCTCATAATCTTATTTACGGAAGCTGTGTGAGTCATAATATTTAGTAAACACTAGTTTAACTTTAAGTTAATTTGCAATGGAACTAGCTACAAAATAAACTACTAAATGATAGGAAGAAGGAATAAATATTGAAAATTTATATTAGATCTAATTATGTTAATATACTGGTTATTGATTAAATAACAATGCAAAGTAGGCAGAGAGAACCCGGGAACTCTCCGTTCTCTTCTTCACTCTTCACCACGTTTTGTCGAATTCTGGAGGCATTACGTGTTCAGTGGCGAAACTCAACGGTGCACTTTGTCTCGACACCAGAACGAAGAAATGAAAACATTAAATATTTAATTTCCTCGAGTGAAAATCGACTTGAAAAATAAATAAAAGATCATGAGCTTAATCTGTACCAGTAAGTGTGATAATAATGTAGAAAATGACTTTCATATGACTTTTACGTTTATGCATTTAGTAATAATCAGACCTACATAGGGTCTTAAAAATAAAACTTTACTACATCTAAAAACAATTAATATTTTCAGTATTGTATAAAATATGCTGTTCATACAGTTTGTAAACTTAGACGTATAATATGAAATAGGAAAAACAATTTATCTAAAAGAAAAGAAGCTTTTTAAGTATAATAATATACATATAATATATGGTATTACAAAAATATTGTAGAGTAATTTCACCTCGAGCTCGAGCATTATTTGCAATTTCATTTCGTTTTCCCGCAACCGAGTGACGTGAAGATATAATAGAAGTGGCGTGCACGAGCGGCACCTGTCTCAGGTAAAACAAAACCCGCTTGTTATCTCAGCACGCTCCTACCTACCTACTTAACCACAATTATGTATCATTACAAAATATTCATTTAATTTAGTTCTTTTTCTTTTTTAATAACTCTTGCTAAAATTATTAAATGTAAAACGAATTGCGTTGTTATGTCTAAATAACTAATTTTAGATATGGTCTTGTCGATGTTGTTTTTATTTTAGTTTTTTGCATATTGAAAATTGGATTTTAACCTCAACTTAAAATAGAGATTTTTATTACATAAACTTTAATGGTATATTGTATTTCAAATTTTTTTTATATCCTATATATATATATCTTATAAAACAAAGTCGCTTTTCGTGTCTGTCTGAACTTTCTAACTCTTCTTCTTCTAAACCACCCAACGGATTTTTATGCGGTTTTCATCATTAGGTCGAGTATTTCTCAGGGAAGGTTTATATATAGTTTATTATTTGTACATTCTTATGTAAATTAACATAAATACGATAAATGTGTATAAAGTCCTACCCGTTGAGACACTTTCGCGCATGCGCTGCTTTAATGGTAAGTACTACATGAAAATAATGTACTGGAGTATTGTTCCTCTTAATAAGATCTACAAAAAAGTCCGCGATAGCATATTTTTATCTTTTAAGAATAACGTGTAGTGATCATATTTCTGTCTAAAAATATTAATTTCAATATATTTTTTATTGTGAGGGATATTTTTCCATAATGGTATTAATCCTTATTCTTTAAAATACTTCATAAATTTTCTACGTTAAACGAAGATAAAATTTGCTTTTTACACTATTTCGAAATTGCGAATATTATTAGAGAAAAACGCATTTAATTGTTGACACATCACGCCGTTGAAACATCAGCTGTGCCGACTCAAGTTTCACTTATCCCTTAGCCTCAGCATATAAATAAGTATATTAGTTACGTTGGCCATTTAATGTAGATCAAAACTGTCTTTTACTGTTTTTTCATTTTAATAAGTACTTTAGAAGTTGTTACAATATCAAAACATCCTTGCTGCGAAACGCGCCCCGCGACGTTTTGCTTATACAAGCGCGTCATCGGTGGTTCAGTGATAGAATGCTCGCCTGCCACGCGGGCGGCCCGGGTTCGATTCCCGGCCAATGCATTCTATTTAATTTTCCTCACAGGCAGCCACGTAGTGCTTGCTTTTCATCAGGGACAGAATACCTTTTTCAGCATTAACCACAAGCTCGAATAAAAAACCCGCCCGCTATAGAGGCATAGCAACGAAGATTTAGATGCGTTTGCACGTATTGGATAATTGGAGTTGAATGTATTATTTCAGCGCGATATATTTGGTTTCATATTTTTTGTAGTAGTTTCATATTTTTTGTTTATAATTTAGGTATTCATAGTAGGCTTTTGTTTATAATTTCTTCCGTTTAAAAATAGTCATTTAACTATCTAAAAATAGTCATTTAAAAATATTTTAATAAGTACTTGAAAAGATTAGTAGCACAGATTTAAAATTTCGGTACCTACTAAAAAATCCTTGCTGTGTAAAACAATTGGAAAATCCTTATTGAAACTACGAAAATGCGGGTTGCATTAGAGTTTAATTAATTTTCACATTATCTTAAGTGCTTTGCAAACATACATTATATGAATAATCCAGTAGTAAAAGCGGGCGAAGCCGCAAGGGGGTCGCTAGTATATATATATAACGTAATCTAGTGGTATCAAAAATTTTAATATATAGGTATATAAAATTATATCTTTTCAGCTTCACGCTGTATCCCGCATGCACAGGGTAAGCAGAGGGAACCCAGTGTTAAGGACATCCGGAAAATACTACACACAAGAAAATATTACACAACCTAGTGATAACAACTTCTTAAAAAAAATATGAGGAAGAAGTTGAGACATTATTATAATAACAAAAACGTACTTAAATTAAATCCGTTGCCATTTCTGATATTATTCTTTAATAAATATCCGATAGACGAAGAGAAATGGAAGGAATAAGGAATAATAAAGCAAACGATTACTTACATATATGCAACCAATCTCTCGTTGATTCGATATGAGGCGGGATCGTGATACGCATAAAATCTTTCCTACTTCTATTTAGAACTTTGGGTAGCTGTTATCGATAAGGCGGTAGCTTTTGGTTATATTTTAGTTATATATAAAAAGAAAATATATGTTAAAAACTCCAAGAATCTAATTATAAGGTATTTAGAAAATATATTTGTCTTCCCTTTCGCTACTTTGAAGACATTGTGAATTAGCTGATGGAACGACAAGCTTTTCAATGTATGGGAAACATAGTGTTAAGACACTCCGCCTTTCACTTTGTGTTGACCAGCGCAACTCAACGCCGCATTTTGGAGTGAAACGCACAATCTATCCCGTTAAAGTC
>HE670694.1:20153-33271 GCA_000313835.2 Heliconius melpomene melpomene | reverse complement strand
AACCTGTGTCTCATAGTATAGCAGCTTCGCATTCGACCTGGCTCGTCGCCAGCCATAGTAAGGAACAATAGCGCCGCCCACAAACGAATAAAAGACTGGTGACGCTGAGGTGCCAATATGACACCCGCTTTACTCCAAGGTGTAATTTCACGTTTTAAGCAATTGCTTTTAGAAATCTGAAGTTAATTGATGAGTTATTTAAAATAATTTTCATAGGACTTAACCTTTAATTGTGGATGTCTAAATATTTTAACTTATTTATGGACATGAGGTCTCATAGATCGCTTTTATTTTTAGGTCATTTGTTTATGTTAACTGTGAGGTTGTTTAGCCATTTTAGTTTTAAAATTATTAAGGACAATAAATTAAAATAATATATAAGTATGGAGGTTATAATTATTACGAAATTAATAATTATATTAATTTAAGCAATGAAGCAACGGGCCGACAACATAAAGAGATTGGCGGGAAGCGGATGTGTCCGAAGAGCTGAGGATCGAGAGTGGTGGCGAGAATTGGGGAAGGCCTATGTCCAGCAGTGGACAAAAGATGGCTGTTGGTGATGATGATGGTGATGAAGCAATGAAGATTTTATAAGGTTCATAAAGTACTAAGGTTCATAATATAATATAATGGAAATGTATGTATAATACAAGGTAATATTCATGTTTTTCTGAATATAATACACTATTTAAGTAGTATATCGAATTTCAACGGAATAGCGTTGTTAATAACAGATAGTTCTAGATTTCATTTCAACCTGTCAATTACGTTCGAAATTCTCGCTTAAGCACCATACATTAAATTGAATTATTTGTGCAATGATTGAATTTGTTGTTTGTAAATGTTTAGCAATATTTTGTAATAATACGGCGATTAGGTAATTTTCGCTTAAAATTTACATATATTTTATCATTTTCCCCTACAGCGTGGACCCTGCTACCTCATCGTTCCCCACTTTCCGTTGAATTTATTAGGCATTGCGTGTAGGCTTTCGCCTTAGTACCAAAGCAAAAGCGCGGCGTTGGGTTTCGTCACTGTTGAGTGACGTAAGGCCTCCAAAATTCGGCGAAACGTGAGGAACGGAGAGTTGACACTTTCCCCCGACCTAAGATGCTATAAACAACGTGAACCAATTTTATCAAAAAAATAAATAAATTGGAAACGTTTCTTAAAATATTACTTGATTTACCTTATTTCATAAGTTTTTTATAGAAAAAAAAATGTAACAAGAAATTGAAATACAATTTACAAACGTCCTTACACGTGTAGAGTAGAGGTCTCGTTTAGTAAAAAGCATAATACGTCTAATAATATACTTCACAGGTACTTCGTCCAAAATTCAATAGAAATGAAATCTCATTTCCTGTGTACCGCCGGTTAGTCAATTTCACCCGCAGGTGGCGAATATGATTTTTTCCCCCAAAGAAACGATCCGAGAACTTTCCAGTTTTATTTCTGCATAAAAGTTTTCTCGGCATTTATTAAAACAGCGTGAGATTTCAAAAAATTTTCGTTTGTGAATACGAATTGGAAAACTTTCATCTATATCTAGAGGTTATTTCCGAACAGTTTGGGAAAGTTAGATCAATAATATCAAAATATTCAAAATAAAAAAATATAAGAATTACAAAAAAATAAGCTTACTCCAAAACTCTACCGAGTGAAATGGTGAAATTATTTCTTTTTACCTCCTCTTATTTAATAGAATTAGAGAATTTTTTGGGGTTGGTTTTGGAGTTTGCCTCAACTAAACTGATACCATACGGTAAATATTCTTATTAATGATATTTCGTGATATTTAAATTTAAAATCACAGGATTTTTTTTAGTTACTTATGGATCTATAACAAATCTACTTTAGACATACGAGAACTTGTGAAGCAAACACAAAATAATAAAAAATCCAATATAACAAATATCTATAACAACATAATTACTTTGAGGGAGCTTTATAACAAATTAATCATTTTTCATCTTAAATACTTATTCAATGTTTACGAAGCGAAGGTATAAGTTCGAAATTAATGCGTCTATTTAGAAAACAAACAAACAAACAAATCAAAGGGAAGGTAGAGAGATAAGTCCACATTTCCCGTTTAGTATCGGATCACAACTTCCTAAGCCGACCATAATTGCCTCAGTGTCTCCAAATTTTCCAATGTAGGCACCCTCGTCCTGGAATTTGGATCATTTATTTTAATCTCGATACATTTATAAATCGTCAAATTGTAAAACCCTACCGCGAGATAGCGATAAATTTAATCTTATGTCAATTAGCCTACCTGGATGTCTGGTGTTGCCATTTCCAAATTACCACTCGGTGCTTGTGCATGTTATTTAATTGCTTTATGTGGAATTTTTGTTAAATTCATGATTTATGTGAGGGCTTCAGTTTCATGCTATACCCCGCAAGTAGTACGGTAGGCCGAATTCTGGAGACCTTGCGTGTTGACTGGCGAAACTTAACGCCGCTTTGCCTTGACACCAGAGCGAAAAAATAAGAATATAAAATATTTCATCGTCGTCAAGTGGGGATCGAACCCACAACCTCCACAACAGGCCTCAACATTAAGGCGTCTAATAAAATTTAAAGGAAATATGATATCATAATATTATCTAAAACCCGTACGTAGCAATAAATATTTAATTTATAAAAAGAATAAAATATAAACAATCTGAAAACTAATTCCAAGGCCAAAACAGTCTTTACAGTGACAATGAGAGAAAAATATCTTTATATAGCACTTAACAGACATGACAAAATAAAGAAGACGAACTTTGACCATGGAACTGCCATGACATGACTGCCTTCAAAGTTTGCCAATAAAACTTTTTTCCAACATCGTATGTCACATACAGCCACTTCTCTTGGGAATTATATAGAAATTCACATCAAAGTGGCGATTGATATAATATGCGTCAGCCAAATAAGTCATACGGCTATATGTCTGTCAGTACGTAATAAAATTATATTTTTAGATCCACTTAACCATATTAAATGAATACGTTCATAGTATTTTTGTTAGCGTCACATAGCTGGGTAACTACAGGGAACCTAGTGTCAAGGCACTCCGTTCCCCATATCTGTTCTAATTCTGGAGGAATTGCTTGTTGAGTGGCGGAAGTCGATGGTGCGCTTTTCCTGGATACCAGAGCGAAGAAAATGGAAATATTAAATATTTCATTTCCTCGAATGGGAATCAAACCCACAACCTGTCGCGTACAACTGGACTCAATTTTAAATTTATTAAAATCTTAATTTACTGTATATAATTTTGTAAGAATTTTAATAAATATTACGTGAATAGGTTAGGACTTCTATGATTTTTAACCAGCTGGATTTTATTTTCTCGAGGCAAATTCAATTGTTCCGGCCAAATTCAAAAGCCACGATACGCCAAGAATACTTGCCAGAAGAGCATGCCTAAAGAATACATGCTTAACGAAGTCCAAATTAAAAAGCAGTTTTTAAAATATGTGAATAATGCATAAGGAATTTTTGTTTGTAGCTTAAGCCAATATTTACTGGAATATTTAAAACTCCTACTTTGGACAGTAATTATTATATGAAGATTTTAGATTTTGTAAGTACATGAGTATTTCTGTATCTATATATTTTTAAAACAATTTAAAAATTTATAATTTCTCTCTTATCACAATTTTTTTTGGTGTTCCATTTCAGCTAAGATCCGACGCACTATAAAATGAAAAATATCAGCACAATATAGTCATAGACGTTAACATTAGATTTTTTCTTATGTTCCTCCATAAATAATGATAAAGAAACGTTAAGAAAAATTAATCCAAGTGCAGATAGAAAAAAACTATTTGTTTTGACAGAATTTCTTATTAACTTACTACCATTTTACAATATAACAGCATCAAGCCAAATTTCATCTAAATCACATACAAAATGATGCCAAACACCCAAACTCTCATATTTGAAATATTAATAGGATTTATTATATCAATACACAACAACATTTACTGATATAATAATCCTAGAATAGAATAGAGAAAAGTAATAAAGAATTAATGAAGTTACGTTCATAAAACTGAATATCAATTTTTAGTAAATTGATAATAAATTGGCTTCCTCGCCAAAAATCTAACTTATTTGAATAATAACATTTGGAAGAATATGCAACTGGGTTTACGGACCATCAGCCTTCCGTTCAAGTTTTTCGCATAAGTGAATTGGCTGCCTGGAGAAATATTCTTGGAACTGACACTGTATGTCGGCAGAAGTGGTATTTGTATTTTTATTTTTTCAAGCATGTAATGCTTTTTAATTGATTACTAAAGGCGTAAGGATTGAGTGAGAGGAGTGTTTAAACTATTGTTTTAAAGGAAATGGCAATTTCTAAATATATTTATAGTTTTATCTAAAAACGACAAAATATCAACTGCAAATTTGTTGCCTAATATTACAAGGCTCCTTAATTTTTTCAGATGGTGTTTTTATTTTGTACAAAGAAAATAAATAAATAACTTAATACAAGTAAACTATTATTTTTTAAGTAATTTTCTTAAGAGTTATTCTATTATTATTATTCTGCCCCACTCGGGGAAATTAAATATTCCATTAATCAAGACGCAATACCATGAATGTGACGGAAATTTGGCAAAATGTGGAGAACGAAATGTTTTAACACTAACTTCCCTCTGCTTACCGCTAATCTATTTTTCGTATATAGTAGTACATATGAAAAACAGCGTAAAGCTAACAAAAAACACCAAAAAAACATTAATGACACTTCCATTCCTCAAATTCTAAGGGCAGATCCATATTCGGGTATGAAATCCCTCGCTGGATTTTATTGGCCGAGTTTTCTGCCAGTTCCACGCGACGTGATAAATGACGTTGTTTTCGCAGATCTCGCTGTTTGTACGTCTTGTGGTGTCGAACTTGTAGGTAGATATTTCTACGACCGACGTGGCGCCTTTTGTTTGTGTATTGGTGGCTTCAGGGTCAATGTGGTATCCTTTTTATTATCGTTCCTTGATTTGACTGTCTTAATTTGTGTAAGCGGTATGGTCATTATAAGATATACTCGAGAGAAAAGTGACAAAAAAATGTTATAGATTGTTTAAAATAAAAATAAATAATCTTCACAGGGGTAGGCAGAGGGAACCTAATGTTAAGACACACCGTTCCCCATATTCTGCCAAATTCTGGAAGCATTATAGAAAGATTTTTTAATTGATTTAAATACTAATTCGATTATATATTATCTATATTTTCATATAATCAGCGAATACATTTTATTTTCTATAATACTATGTAAACTTTAACAGATAAAAAAACAATTCTATAATTAAAAGCCAATCTAATTAAATACTGCTTGACATTTCAAAGGAGGACGTGGTTATAATTATAATCGACCACAAATATCATTGGGGCAACACTCGAGATAGCAGGTCGCGTGTGAAAAGGAGAGTAATAGGATTAGACTGTCGAGTGATAGAGATAGATGTAGGGATTGCCCTCATTAAAAAATACTAACGCATTGTTTGTCGCGACAAACACGGTGATAGGTCACTACGTAATGTGTTTCTTTTAGCTTCTCGCTGTAGCAACGTAGGTAGAATAGTGTTAAAACACTCTGTTCCCCACTTTTCGGGGAATTCTGGAGATATTGCGTGTTGAGTGAAAATCCTGTTAGAATATTTTTGTTATTAAAATTGAGATGTTTTAAATAAATAATTTGCTATTTTCATCTGCCTCTTTCACTTCTACTTTTTTCCAATTTTAGAAAAAGTATATGTTTAGAACTTTCAGATTAATCCTTTCAGCTGAATAAAACTGCGGAAGTAACGAAAAGAAGGCACACGTATTCGTCATAACCTGAGACAAGTTGGAGTTATCGAAGAATATATTAAAACTTTATCAAAGCTGGAAATTCCATTTCCTTTCAGCGTTTCTTCAAAGTCCTCAGGGATGGAACTTAAGATGCTCTGTTAAAGACTAGCAACAAAATTTGGAAATTAATCCACTAGAAATGATAAGCTGCTTATTATTCTTTCTTTATGTTGTAAAATGTGCATCACAGAACTATAAATAACACCAAAGAGGTTATTCTTAATTATATATTTGCTGAAGTAATTAAACAACTAAATTTGAGAAATTTCAAAATAGAAGATAAAATGGCGATCAGTAAATTTTTTTTAGTTCATCAGTTATCCAAAACGTATTTATTCTTATCTTTCAATTTCCCTGTGTTTTACTCAGTGGAAAAGCTACACGATATCATTTTCTTATCTAAAAATAGAATAATTTTGACACAAATCTTTGATATCAGGTGACAGTGTAATTTTCCATTAGAAATGGCTTATTTTATAGAATAATTTAACAGATAGATGCCTATGATTTTTAAAAATATTATTTAATTTAGTAATTAGTACTGTTAGGTTGCTAGCATATATGCAGAACAACATATGCATCGATAAATAGAATTTGTTGAATTTGTAGCCAATTAGCTACTAGCAACTATTCACGTCCTACGAACAAACAAACAAATGGAACATGTAGGTTAATAGGTCTGGGAACAAGCCTTCGTCGCCCTTCTAATCACACACTCGGTTGACTCTCAAAAGGCAGAACGAGCCCAGAAAACTGAACCACCCACCGAACGTTTAATTAAAGTAAATAATTATTTGTGGAGCCCTTGCGTTAATTCAGAGAGGCCCGCTATTAATTTGGGCCGTCTCGTCTGTCTGTCACAAAAATATCTATTCATATCGCTTTTGATATTTGTGTTTTTTGGGTTTTTTTCAGCTTCACACTGTATCCCGCATATAGAAGTAGACACTAGGCAGAGGACGCCTAGTGTTAAGACACTCCACCCCCCATTTTTCGACGAATTGTGGAGGCAATGCGTGTTGAGTGGGTAACTCAACACACTTATATACCTGCACCACGTATGGCCTCTATGATATATCATAGATGATTTGGTTACATTTTATAATTACAATGACGTCATAAGTTATTAAAAGCGAATTACTGTCTAATCCAATACAGAAGCTCGAGACGGACCTCCGATAAACAAAATAAACACGACGGCTCGAGATCAAAGTGGTGTCGTTTATTTCATTTCGTTCATTTCCTTCACAAACTTCGCTCTCCGCTTTATCGGCCTAGACTGGGATATGAAAACACTCACAAATGAAAAACATGATGGCGCACAAAATAAAGGGGGGCAACGGGTGGGATCCAACGTCGCGGCAAATATATTTAGAGACAGGGACATTGCTAGCAAAACAATAGCTAGAAAAAACAAAATGAATGGACCTCTTAAAACATGAGTGACGTCACCTGAACGAATTAAAGTTTTTTGTCCTTGTCATACTTGAGGCCAAGCGCACCCTCTCTCCTCTAGCAAAGAGGGGGCAATTGACCTATTTTCGGAGGGCGTACTATAATTTTACGAAGGGTGGATCACCTAGCGTCCATTACTGATCTATGTCTTTGCACATCTTACGACGATAAACGAGTGATTCCCCTTTTTTATTTTTATTTAATTGTTTTTTGATTAAAGTATTGTTTTTTTTAACTCCCCTGTGCCTAAGAAATGTCAATTATAACGATTACTTTTCTTTTCGTTACAGCGTTGCGGAATTCAATGCTGTATTTGCAAAATACTTTAATATTTCGCTATATACAATTTTAATTTGATATTCAAAAAAATAATTAAATCAGTTTCACGCTGTATCCCGCACACAGCAGGGTAGGCAGAGGGAACCTAGTGTTGAGACATTCCGTTCCCCACTTTCTACCGAATTCTAGAGGCAGTTGAGTGGCAGAACCCAACCCAATAATTTGATATTAAATGTTTATATTAAGAAACTATATAATCATTTAACATATATTTAAATAGAGCACATTAAAGAAAATAACATAAAAATCAAAGTACCATTACGCAGTTCAAACCAGCCAAGTATAAAAGCATTATCTAATATAAGCAATTTAAAAGTAATATTAATAACAATTAGAATATTTCCACCACAAATGATTATTTTAAGAGTAAAAATAAAAACGTAAAAAATGGCTAAACTCCAACAGTATAAGGCGGCGCGACACTAGGCCGGCTATTAGAATAAACAAGTCGATATTTTTGGCTGTTATAGCATTGTTGATACCATCTTTGATGATTGTTTCTGAGAGAATTAGGTATTTTGCTAGAAAAGTTAAAGTTTTTTTTTCTAGATTTGTATGTATCTTTACTTTTTATTGTCGTACAAAAATTAAGAATTTTAATATGTAGCAATAATTTATATTTTAATATCTAAATTAATACTTTTTTCACAACTAACATCACCAGAATTATTAGTAGATAAAATACCAGAATTATTCGTCACAAAAAATACAGGGAAAAAAATACATTGAGTTCTTTTCAAAGAGTCCCCAGATAGAAGCAAGCACGTCGCACAAGAAGTCAACTGTGCCAAGGGGACACGCACAAATGATTCCGTATCCAATTTGAGCCAGCAGCCGACGACGGCATGGGGGCAGACGGTAAAGGGGTTTATGGGTACGTTTTTGACATTTGGGGAAAATGGAGAAATAATTTTACTGCACCGTAAATTGTGTTTGTATTGTTATTAGTCTTCATTATGGAGTGTTGGAATTGAATTATGAGAGTACACGAGCACGAGTGTAAATTTTACAACGTGGGGTATAAATAATGGTTTTTTTAGCGTCATGCTGTATTCTGCACATAGCACGCTAGGCAGAGGGAACCTGGGAACCTTGTGTTAAGACACTCCGTTCGCCATTTTCCGAATTATGTATAATTATTTTAAGAATTATTCTGGAGTATAAAGAAAGAACATAGAGCAATCTTTATTTCATTCTTCTTTTATTTAAAGACATTGGGTGTAAGCCGACGGGAATGATACGAGCCGGAATGCACAATCCATTAAACATGGCATAGCTTTTAAAAGTGAATATTACACTCGATTTTATTTATTAAGTGGTGAGAATATTTATTTAATGCTTTTTTGTAAAAAAAATAAATTATTATTTAATAAAGTATATTAAGAGTTAATTTTAGTTAGATAAATATAAACTAAATTTACTTTATTGTAATATGTATTTATGTCGTATAATAATATAAAATTATCTAAAACTTAATTCAATAGAAAAGTCTTCTTTCTCTATATAAAGCTATGTAGAAATGTGACCAGAAAAAACTGAGCTTTCTCCACAATAAAGAAAAAAAAATTCTAAACCAGCTAAAACGCAAAACTTTTACAAGATAGACCTACAAAATAAAAGAAGGTGATCCTATTCTATATGAAAATAATAGCATCTATTAAAATATTTTCCAGATTTATCTAAACTAGGCACGTACGTGATCAGAAGAATTTGAACCTGTTACATTATTAAGCGAGGGAAAGAGCCGCCATGGACGCCAGCTGGCTTGCTACTAATAAATCTTTACCAATAACATTGGATCTCTTTTTACTAAATCCTCTTGTGGTGTATTACCCTCGTTTGTAAATCATTCACGTCAATGCCACGCATAAAGCTTACCTATTTTACGATTAAGCTTAATGGAGATTAACAATTGGTTTTTTGCGATGGAAAAATATTATATACGAGTTGTTACACCTTTCGGGTTTTAGTATGTAACGTAAATTTTAAATATGGAAGTTTTATCTTGGTTTTAGTGACATTTATTGGTCCTTAATTTTAGTCCTCTTGTTATTTTTTTTGTATTGGTAACTTACAGATTATTAATACGGCTTACAGTTGACTCTAAGGCAATGCTAAAAAGCAATAGTAATTTTTTTTTTCTATTTATTTTATATGTTTTCTCCTACTAATAAATAATTAAAAACTAATTGTGATAAAATTTACATTATATGTAGTTATCGTTCATGGGAAGAAAAATGATTGAACCTTTTAAGCATGGACATTCCCTAACGTTGGATTGAAACTCCCAACTACCACTTTAAACCCCACTTTTTGTATCGTACAACTCACAATTAAATAAAAGCAAAAAATTCTATATGAAAAAGACATAATTAAATTATTACTAACATTTATAATTACGTAAACATTCATAAGAACTATACATAATAAAATGATTAAAGTTTAAATTTAAAGTCGACAGTTGCTACTGGCGCATAATATAGAGACGGCTTTCAGCATTACGTAACAAACATTTATCATTTAGTTAGATGAAACAGACTTAAGAGAAACAACATAAATCATCACCGAGTGATTCATCTTCACCAAAATGTGCATTCATAAAAACATTGAAGCTTCCATTTATTTATATTTCACAAAACTAAATTCTAAATAAATAGTGACTGTTATTTGACGTTTGTATGTTTTAATATAATATACAGAAACGTGGGTGAAGTGGTGTGCGATTAAACGCGACGGTTGTAGGTTCGATACCCACTCGAGGAAGTGAAATATTTATTTACGTTAGAACGAAGAAATGGGAATACCATTTCTTCGCTCTGGTGTCGAGACGTTGTTGTTGTTGTTCTTCCAAAACACGGCGTTGTTGTTGTTGTTCTGCCATTCAACACGCAATGCCTCCAGAATTCATCAGAAAGTGGGGAACAGAGTATCTTAGCGCTAGGTTCCCTCTGCCTATCCTGCTGTGTGCGGGATACGGGGATGGGTAACAGCGTCACGCACAGTATCCCGCATAAAGCAGGATACACAGAGGGAATATATTGTGAAGGCACTCGGTTTTCCATTTTCTGACAAATCCTGGAGGAATTATCATTCATTTTATTATCATTCTTTCTTTTTTTTGTGATTGTGGTAAAGACAATATGAATGGAAATGACATTACAACTCTTATAAAAAAAACAATTTAAAAAGGCTTGAGCATAAAAAATAAAAGTAAAAATTATATTATTGATCTATAGCAGCTTTTGAGAAAAGAATTATCAAAATCGGTGAATATGGAACATAAAGCAGCAGATGCGCCTCAAGAGAAACCATTAAACACAGAAGTCCATATTTGCAACCACTTTTGCTATCATGGTGGCATCCATTTATTAAAACCTTTTTTTCTATTATTATCAAAAAAATCATTCAAATTCTTGAATTTGATTAAAACGGTATATTTTTAGCGAACTTTTTTTAAAAAAACAAATTAGAATTAGTTACAAATACTAAGAAATAAGCATATTTATATAGGAAATACTTATTAATACAGGTATATTTCTTGAAAACGTTCTATTTATGTCACTGTTAACAATTTTCTTGTAACATATACATATATAAATACTTAATGAACACCTTTTGTGGGTGGTGTCTTAAAAGTTTTTATATTCTAAATCTCCACGGACCCTCAGTAGTTAGAAGTTTTAGGTCGGTTCTTTATTTCGTATTGATGTATGCTACAGATGTCTGTTCACTCGAAATAATTCAGTTAAAATAACTTTAATTTTCTTCTTATTTTGTTTTTACTTTTTAGTTAAACATAACTTAACCACCAATGACACGATAAAATTCTGTCTATGTAATAATAAATTAAATATATTTAACATAATTATTAAAAAAAAAAATAAACAGACATATTTGCATGAATAAGACATTTACCTGCGCTATGAGGGAAATTTGCATAGATAAAGACTTGTTTTTATGAATATGAAACATTTAATTTTCTTCCAGTGGTGATGGAACCCACAACCAGTCGCATTTACAGTAACACCCTTATGACCCTGAACCCTGGTCTCAACACACTTAAATTATTCAACCAATTAAGTCATCAAGGTACCTCAGGTGCCTCATCTATAACTCCTCAAGTTAAAATATAACAAAAAACTCCAAAATTAAAATTTAAACATTCATATAATAGATTTTGTACAATGAATTATTAAATGCATTAACTAATAATATATTTAGTTTGTCCACTTGTCTGTTGTCTCCGAAGCGTCTAGACTACTCTCCATACGAGTATGCTAAAGGCCTCGAATGTCTCGTTTCGTAGTCACCGGTAAAGATTGTGCCAATTCTGTTAGCGTATTTATTAATTATACAGCAGGCAAGTGCCTTTGAAACACATCATTAGTTCGAGAGTAACAGCTTTACCGTGTTCTCTATATGTCTTCATGAATAGGACAATTTGAATTAAAGCTTAGATATAAAACATTCCATATGTATCTATTATTATATTCGAAAACTGTCAAATAAATAAAATAATAATTAGCTTCATGTATCAGGCAAAAGAGGGCTGAGTTAAGACACTCCGTTCTCCAATTTCCACTGAATTCTGGATCGCGCTTCGCCTCGACACCAGAGCGAAGAAAGGAAAATCTTAAAGATTACATTTCCTCAAGTGGGAATTGAACCCACAATCTGTAGCGTTCACACGCTTGTGTCTGCGCCACGACTGGCATCTAAAACAATTTAAATTAAGAGGAAGAAACAAAACATTAAATAAAAGATGTATTATTACATCTGTCGCTGCTATAAATATTGTTTATTTTGAAAGATGTGGCCTTATTGTTTAATGTCAAGACGTCCTCACTTCCGTAAATAAAAACTTTTGAGTTTCATAATGTATTTGAAAGGCAACAGAACTGGCACTTTACAGCTTCCCGCTGTATCCCGCATGAGGCAGGGTAGGCAGAGAGAACTTAGCATTAACACTCCGTTCTCCACTATCTGCTGGCCGTTAATTTTTGGGGCTTTTTGTGCTGAATGGCGGATCTCGAGGCCGTATTTTGTCTTACTAGCAAAGCTATGAAATGAAAATATTAATAAATATTTTTTTTGCCCCGAATGGGAATTGAATCCTCAACCATCGCGTTACAGTCACACACTTGTGCCACAGCGCCACGAAGATCTGAGAATAAGCAAAAATTCGTTCATAATGCAAACACGAGGTAAAAGACGAATTTGAGGCGCGAAGCAATAGCCGTTTTGCGAAACAAGTGCTTGCTCATTTTAATATTTCCAAGTTCCCTCAACCATAGCGTCATTAAGCGACCTAGAAAGAAAGCGTTCCGGGCAAAAGTGGGCCGGCAGGGATCCCCCTTCAAATCTCACGAGTCCATTGTTATACTCTTCATACCACCCCAACGTTTATACTCTATGGCATCCATGTTTTCAGTTATATTAAAGGAATTTATTGTACATTG
>HE670694.1:0-20053 GCA_000313835.2 Heliconius melpomene melpomene | reverse complement strand
TGGGAATTGAATCCTCAACCATCGCGTTACAGTCACACACTTGTGCCACAGCGCCACGAAGATCTGAGAATAAGCAAAAATTCGTTCATAATGCAAACACGAGGTAAAAGACGAATTTGAGGCGCGAAGCAATAGCCGTTTTGCGAAACAAGTGCTTGCTCATTTTAATATTTCCAAGTTCCCTCAACCATAGCGTCATTAAGCGACCTAGAAAGAAAGCGTTCCGGGCAAAAGTGGGCCGGCAGGGATCCCCCTTCAAATCTCACGAGTCCATTGTTATACTTTTCATACCACCCCAACGTTTATACTCTATGGCATCCATGTTTTCAGTTATATTAAAGGAATTTATTTGACATTGAACTGTTGAAATGTTGTTTTTGCGCAAAAATTTCTTGCATTAGCATATTTAAAGATATCCTTGACTGAATAGAGCATGAGGATTGGGGGGAAATCATTCGTTTCGTCTACGCAGCGGGATCCAACCATGAATCAGCGTCGTGTCAAACTGTGTCGAAGTAGATATAAATTGCCGGCCGTAGTGCGGGTCGCGTTTAAAATTCAAGAAAAACTTCGCAATCTGAGTTCAGAATCGATATCTAGTATGAGATCTACTTGGTATGTAAGATTAGTTTGCGATTATTTGGCGACAGATGGAAAATATTCTGCACACATACTGTAAAAATTGATTTTTTCTCTTTGTCAGCTTCACGCTGTATCACGCTTGTCGCAGGGTTGGCAAAGAGCTAAGTGTTAAGACACTACGCTCTCCACTTTCCGCCGAATTCTATAGACATTTATTATGACGTCGATTTTTACTATTTATTATAACGTCGTATTAAATTCGATTTGATCGAATTGAATCAATATTTTTTATTTCTTTTCATATTTAAGTTATTTAAAAAGATTGTCTTGACGAACTAAGTCTGAAAGGTCATTATGAACAAGACAAAGGCATGCAAATGAACACTGAAACACTTGTTCATTTAAGTGAATATTTTTGTACATTTCCTATTGTCTATTTAAGAGTTTTACTAATTTATTATTACATGTACTAAAATGCTTCCAGAATTCCGCGGAAAGTGGGCAGCGGAGTGTCGTAACACTAGGCTTCCTCTACCTACCCAGCTATATGCGTGAAATGTTCACATATAAGCCATGTATACTAGGTGAATATTATTAGTACAAAAATATATTTTTCACATACAAATATGTTTTCTGCCCTGCTTACAATTATTTTCAAGTTCTTTTCCGCATATAGCAAAGTAGGCAGAGAAAATCTAGTGCTACGACACTCCGTTCGACGTTTTTATTAGACACAGTTATCAGGACAGTTCTTACGTGTAATATACGAAATATTAAATTATATTAGGTATATCATTTATCATATATTAAAAGGAATTATGTGAGTTATGTAGCCAAGGGAACCTGACAGCGTACTTTATCTATCTAGGGAAACACAATTTACATGTAAATGATCTTTCGCATAAGACTTTAACTGACAACCATCGTAAAACACAACGACAAGACGACATTACTTATTATTATGCGGCCGCGTTATTATATATGACTAGCGGACGCGCGCAGCTTCGCTTGCTTATTGCTTAGGGGTGAATTCTAATAAACTTTAAAACACGTGTTCAATAAAATATTTTTAAGAGTCTCAATTTCAAAAAATCAGTGGCGATTTAAAGATTTTTCTATATAAACTTTCAACCCCTTATTTACACCCCTACGGGATGAATTAAAATAAACCACGAAACTTATGTTCAATGAAATATTTTTAAGAGTCTAAATTTCAAATTTTATAAAAATCGGTGGCGATTTAAAGAAAATCTCATACAAACTTTCAACCCCTTATTTACACCCTTAGAGGGAGAATTCTAGAAAACGATGAAACACGTGTTCAATTAAATACTTTTAAAAATCTAAATTTCAAATTTTATAAAAATCGGTGCCGATTTAATTTTTTTTCCATACAAACTTTGAACCCCTATTTCACCCCTTTAGGGTAAAAATTTTTCAAAATCCCTTCTTAGTGGATGTCCAGATTACGAAAGTAAATATCTGCCCAAATTTCACGTTCCTACGAACAGCGGTTACGGCTGTGCGTGCATCTTACCTCAGTCAGTGAGGACAAGTCCTTTTATATATATAGATAATCCATTGTAGTTGCCGTATAAAGCAGTTTGTGTGGTTCCTTAATAATGGTTGTGGATTCAATTCTTTAAGTTAAGCTTAAATTTCACAAATAATTGACATTATAATACTTCTCAATTACCTAAATGCGGCTTCGCCCGCTTAAAGTTTTTGTTTATTAATTTAGCTCTATACATCTTGCTTATATAATCTGTGGTCTATATTGCTGTAATTTTTTGTTTTAATCTGTTCAATTATTTTTCCGTGAAAGTAAAACAAATATCAATCTTCACCAACTTACACATTTATAATATTAGTAGTTATAATTATTTTTAATATAAACATTATGAATAGAGTTGTAGTACTAATATCTATTAAATAATATTAGTAAACAATCCAATATGTAAGAAATAAAACTGGAAAGTCATAACAAATTTTCTCTACTGGCTATAAAATAGTTTTACGAGGGCAAATCTAGTTACGTTTAGGAACGTTTCGCGCTTTTCTAAAAGTAGAGAATGAAATAGTTTTTAGTACACCGCACTGCGTCAAGGAGGTCCTAATTTCCATGTAGACTAACTTTTGTAGGGTTTTTTGACCCATATTCTATATAATAGTGTCTCAGGTTTCTTTTAATATATTGTAATTATTTGTTAGTCCTAACAGAGTTATTAATAATTATAATTGTGACTAATAATAAACTAAATCAAATCAGTTTCACGCTGTATCCCGCACACAGCAGCGTAGGCAGAGGGAACCTAGTGTTAAGTCACTACGATCCCTACTTTCTGCCGAATTCTGGAGGAAATTTCTGAAGAAATGGAAATATAAACGTAAATAAATATTTTACTTCCTCGAGTGTAGATCGAATCCACAACCGTTACGTTTATTTACTATATATGTTATATATATATGTACTATATATGTAAGTACCTCTAATCAAGTATGCAACTGATATAATTAAATTGTATAAAATACTGGACTATTTAAAGGAACACAGAACTTTAAACAAAAGAGCCGACGAAATGTATGGACCATATATATGTTCGTAATTAATGAAATAATGTTCCGTAATGAGGCCAGTCGTGGTGCAGGAGCACAATCTTTTAACTGTAAGCGTGATAGGTTCGATTCCCAGTCGAGGAAATGAAATATTTAATATTTTCATATCAGAGCTCTGGTGTCGAGGCAAAGTCAGGCGTTGAATACCATCACTAAATACGAAACGCCTCCAGAATTCAACAGAAAATGGGAAATGAAAATGTCTTAATAGGAACAGAGTGTCTTAACACTATGTTCCCAGGTTCCCAAGTGTAGCGCAAAACTAAAAAAATAATAACTAAATAGTCATATTCGTCATCGTTAACTAAATATAACGTAATAAATACAATTTTATTACTATTTTACTTGGAATCTATGTAGTGTATAATCCATGTCGCTTCAATGTGTTCCTTGTTTCCGTTGGTTTATATATAGCCAGAACAGAGAACAACGTTTTATTGGTGCTTCTGTGAGATTATTATCACATATTAATATATTTGTTTATTTTGTAGGATTTTAAGGTTTACTTTTTATTTATAAAAGTAAAAGTTCTTTTGTCCAAAAATATATTTTTATAACTGAGCATTTGATATGCTTATTTGTGGGGAACAGAATGTCTTAGCACTAGGTTCCCTCTGCCTACGCTGCGGTGAGCGGAATTACCTATTCTAACATAAGAACTGACATCTGATTGTATTAAATTAAATATTTCTTATGAAACAATGGAAATTTACAGTTTTCTCTATTTCCGTATTTAGGATTCTCATTTTGGTAAAATAATTTAATAATATCTTGTTAAGAATGCCTCTTATGGCTAATAATGAAGAAAATCTCACTGTCGATATACGCTTTAAATTTTACTCAATGAAGTCGAATGAATATATTTTATTGGATTTATTATATTTTTTTTACGATTTAAGATAGTGTTTTGCTAGGAATTAATAAATAGAGTGACAAAACATATTAACTTGTCAGCATTGATTACTTTTGAAAGACTTAAACTATTTCGCAAAACTTCTCTATTTCTTTTCAGGATATGAATTTCAACCCAAAGCTATCTTGTACAGCTAGATATATCAAAATTGTCAACAAAAACAACACCCATCCATTAATCCATGTCTAAAAATTAATTTTTGAATGCAGTTTATAAATATTTACCATTCAAATATCAACTAGTACAGTTTACGTTATACACGAACTAAATGATGGCGCTCCACGCTATGCCCATTGAAGCTTCAAAGACTTGCTGTCCAAGGCTATATGGCTACCTAATAAAATTTAACGAGCGTGTCCACTTATTACTTGTAAATACAAATTTCCATAGTAAATCTCTAATTAGGTTTTGAACTGGGTGATTTGCTATTTTAAATTGATGTATTTATATACTATGTTTATTTCATCAACTAACATATATTATGAAAAGATTGATGCCAGTCATGGCACAGGCGTACAAACGTGTGAACGCGACGATGGTGGGTTTGATTCCCAGTTGGGGGAAAAAATCATTATTTATTAATATTTTCTTATTTTCGTTCTGGCACCAAGGCAAAAGCTTGTCATTGAATTAGGCCACTCAATGGATGCGGAAAGTGGGGAACGGAGTATTAACATTAGCTTCCCTCTACCTATCCTGCTGTATGCGGGATACAGCGTGAAGCTGGTTCAATTATTATTTTTTTTTTATTAAAAGATGCGTAGATGAAGGAATGAGTACATGTCACATAATGACGCTGAAATGAGTGACAGATCGGGAAACTCACTATTTTGTTATTTTTTTTAAGAACCTAGTGTTAAGACACTACGTTCCGTTGCCTATTTTCACCGATTCCTGGAAGAATTACGGGTTGAGACGGAAATCTACGCTGTGCTTTTTCTCGACGCCAAAGTATAATAAATATTTTTTTGTTTGTCCCCTGGGCCACGACTGGGCTCTTTCATATTAGAATTTATTTAAATATATTTTTTTTAAACTTCAATATGTATATTGAATTCCTTGAATACAATAATACCTTGAAAGATGTCCCAGAATAATTTAAATCTATTTTTATTTCATCACATATAAACGTTCAGTAAATAATATTTGAACTAATGTGTGACTGAATTCAGGCGGATGCGACTTTTGCGCAATTTGTCATTCCTGTCATTCCTTTTTCATTTCTATATATATGTAGATACATATATATATACACTTGACTATACCTAGTTAAGATCAGGGATGGGAGAGTCAGGGACCACAACGGTTCCCCTTTTCCCATCCTTTTCACCTGTCCTAAATTAATCCATCCCTTATATGATGTCCTTCCTCATAAAGTTCCCCGTTCCCTTTCATTTAATGTTTAATGTTTGTGTTTAGTTATTTATGCACTTTTTATTTAAATATTTTAGATAAAACAATATTAAATTATAAACACATATTTGTACAATATTATTTATCAAAATCAACGAGAAAAATAAATGAGTATAGGCGCTCGGAAGGCCACAAAGTAAGAACTGGACTGAATTGACTCTCCTCATCAGCTACAGTTAGACTATCTCTTAATCATTCGTCATTAATTGCGACTGATGAGTATAAAACAGCTTTATTAAGTGTTTACTTGCCAAAATCCATTTTTTAATATGACATTTTTATCAGATTACAAAGAAATACTTTGTATATATAATTATTTTTAACTTTAAGCGAAGCAAGCTACAGAAAATAATAGAGTTTACCACTTTAAAAAACATATATTTGTTTTAAAAATAAATATTACCTATAAATCATGTTTTGATACATTTTGAATATTTTAAATTTTAAAGGAATTTCTACTTTTACTAATAAATACTGTTAATTTATTATAAATAAAATATACACATATTAATAGTTCTGCAATAAAGTTATTTGTTCTTATTGTATGAGCAGCAGAGTTTAATTAGAACAATATTTATATCATTTTTTTAAGTTTTAATTTAAGAGTTATACGGCCAGACCTATCTATAAGTACCTATTAACACGTATACTATAATATAATCAATGAATTATAGCGCTTCTTCGACGTATATTTAGTTTTTTTCTATATGATCCATTAATTTGGCCGACTGTACAAAGAAATGTTCCACTCCCGAGACAATAGAAGGTCAGTATGCATCACTTCAATACTATTTGGTTGGCATTAGGTAACGTTAGTAGAAAAGATTTGGCATCGACAACAGTGCGCGAGCATCGCGACTGAAATATTCATTTTGATGACAAAGTTTTAATATATATATAGTTTTAAGTTTATATTTATACGTAATATTAACTTATTGTTAGTATATTTAGGCTTTTTAATTATTTCTGTTTTTAGTCAGGTCAAGTAAATTAATTTAATTATGTAACGTATTAAGAAAAATAAGATCAAATCTTTTATCAATGGAGGTAAAAAATTGAAATTACAAATCCAGCATATAGCAGAATAGGCAAAGGGAACCAGGGAACCTAGCACTAAGACATCTGTACCCCAATTTCCGCCAAATTCTTTAGTGCCGAAAATCAACGCTACGTTTTACCTAGCTACCAGAGCCAGGAAAATGGAAATATTAAATATTATTTTATTACCTATGAAAATATTATGTTATTACCTAAATATATTTATAATATTTACTATCTTATTTCATACAAATTATTTATTTATTTATGAGTTAATAGGATAGTGATGACAAAGACTGTTATTTGTAGGTTGGCTCGGGCTGCAACGCTTCCTTGAAATATCATTATGGCGTGTACACTTCGACACACGCTTATGTAGCGCTAGTGTCTTTTCAAGCTTTAAATATATAATCAATGCCACGAAATTGAAAATAGTACTAAAACTTTTTTTTTATATTAGATAAATTTATTGTCTTGGTTTTGATTGAACTCCCAAAAAATTTTGGAGTTATTTATTTAACTTATATTTTTCATACCATATGAAGCTTAAAATTCTTCAAATATATAATTTTATAGGAAACATATTGTATGCAAGAAACCCGTGATAAACTCCAAAATTGTAGCAAAAATTCTGTAAAAATTACATATAGTACATTATGGCTCTACCTTTAAGTAATAAACGATGCTACTATTATAACGATATTACAAAAAAAAAAAAGGTATCACGGGAAAAAATACTTAAATAATTACATATTTTTTTTATAGATTTAATATACCTTCTTGTACCTACAATGTTGTGATTAATTATAAACAATTAAGCAATAGTTGTTTAATTACTTTTATTTTGGCAGCACTGTCGATAGATACTGGCACCTATATGTTCATAGAGTTATAAATAAACATAATAAAATTAAACTTATATTAGAATAACAGAAAAGAAATAGAGAGAGAGAGAAAGAATAAAAGTATGTAAACTACATATTATTATATTAAAATATACGAGTATCTCGAATAGACAAAGAGCTTCATTGGATTTAAGCTTTTAGCGCAATGTAAGGCCTCCCTTTTTTCTTTATAGAAAATAAATATATTTATAATAGAAATTTATGTAGTAATGTATGTATGTATATATATATATATGTATTTATAGAGCATACTAAAAAACAGTTGACTCACTATAAGATATCCTACAATTAAAATATATTGCTTAAAAGCTACTTTTCTGCTTTTTCTTAGATTCTTTAAACATCAAAGAATATAATAATTTTAATATTAATATTATTAAAAATTGATTTTTAATCTGGATGGGGCTACTTGCCGCCAATTGCTGAACGTAGACCTTCCTCATAGACCACTAATATAAATATAAATTAATTAACTTGGAATTTAGTTTACTATAATGTACGCTGTTACTTCCCGTCGACATTTAATCTTAAATTTTATATTTTATACGTCACAGCAAAGAGCTTTAATAAAAAATAAATATAAAAATATATTGCTACTAGAAGACAATTGACGAGAAAATACGTTTATTTTGTGATGATATAATTTACGAGCGTATAGAGTGCCTCTAAGCAGTTTATGAGGTGGTGCTAATGTTACGACTTTTTTATGGAAATTGTTAAGACGTTGAATTGTCATTTGAAAAAGGTATAATAATAATACTTCCTATACCTGCTCTCACAAAAACCCGGCGTTGAGTTCCGCGTCTCAATACGCAATATCGCTGAAAAGGCTCGGTGAAATGTGGGGAACGGAGTATCTTAACACTAGGTTAGCTCTGCCTATCCTGCGAGACACAGCGGGAAGCTGATTGATACCTTATGTTTTCATTTAATTAGAACGTAGATTTTTGCCTTTTTCAGAAAATCTACCAAATACATATAAATATTACAGATAAACAGCCTAAAAACGTACACGACCAATGAATTGAAATTACCTAAAAACTTATAATATAATTTGAATCAGAATTTAATACATCTTCTATACTTATTATTATGAAATAAAGCTGTTTTTTTTTAAATGAAACAAAGTAACAAAAAGAAAATAAAAGCAATAAAACGAGAGCTTACCTTTGTCAGGTTCCCGTAAGTAGATACCTGAGCACGTATCACCAATGTCCCAGAAAATTCACCATATCACCGAGCGCGGGCAGTTCCACAGGGCAATTTACCCTTACAATGATAATGCCCCAAGTTTTAACATTCAGTCTGTTTATTGTATTCACAACCCAAGGGAAATTACAGATGGAAAGTTCTAAACGTTACACAACCTTTTATCTAAGACAAGACGTCGCCGTCTTCTCTCTGCGAGATTTTCAGAGGCATAAAATGGTTTACGAATTATTTCTATATAAAATTTTAATATAACTTCTTACGTTCACAAACCAATCATAAAGTCCACCAGCTCAGCAGCTGTCGAGCACTCCACTTTTATTTAATCACAACCTAGGTACTTCTACATCAGTCTAAGGCGAACGTCGTCAATATCTCTCCTACATAGCTCACTCGACTTTTCAACTATATTAAACTAACAGCTACTCACAACACTGAAGAGGTAAACATTGAAAACTTCCAGAGAATTACATGGTGTTAACTTTCAGGGTCCCTTAGGGTAACACGCATATTATTCCACTTTAACACTTCGAGCTGACGCGTATAGAAATTATCATATTTTACAATAGTTTCATTAAAAATACTGTTTTGGCACTGAAATGTTCCACGTGAAACTGGACTCAACGAGACGCGGGAGCTTCATCCACTGAACATAATATATAGTCCATACATTTATAAATAGTAATATTTATTGTGAAACGTGGCCCGTTTACTGGAGATAAGCGGCCGTTGAGGACGGCGATGACTGTCAGTCAGGTAATGTTGGAACTGTCACAGAAACTGTGTTTTCAGTTTTCGGCTAGGACGTGTGTGCCGTACTGTTTGTGCTGTGTTACTACTGGCACGCTTTCTGCTCTGAATCTACTGAAAGGCGAAACCTGTTGAAATAGGATGGTGTGATGAGAGCGAGAGGAATGGATAGATGTTTCTCGCCTCCGGAACGAGATTCTGGCGCTTATTTTGCTAGGGATGCGAGTGTGCGTGGAAAACTGCGTGGCTACGGCCGGTGGGTCGGTGTTGGTGAGTTGTGGAAAACTCTCTTAGGGTGTTTTCATAAGCGTGCAAATTTTCTCGCTTTTCTTGAGAGCTCTGAAAAATTATCTTGATGTCGAATTGGGATTGTTGTTTTTTTTATTTTAAATGTGGTTAAAGCGGTTGAAGTGTTCAGTGGATAATGTAAATGCTTCGTGTGTTTTATTTTTTTATTCCTATATCCTATAAATATTTATTTTTAGTTTAATATTTATTTTTACTTTTATTGCTGATTAAATTTTAATATTTTCCAAATATACATACAACATAATTAAATATTGTAAAAAAAATAAATTTAAAACAAACAAATAATTCAAAACGATAACCAAGTTTAAGAATCGAAGGTGTTGTAGTAAGAATTAATCAATTGAAAGTGGATCGGGACCAATATAAACAAAGGATCGCACTGTGCGTGATAATGAAACAGCACGCACTCCCCCGTAGGCCCTATCCCGTATAGGAGGGAGACGACAGTACGCAAGTGCGCACGCAGTAGTTCAATACCACCCCACCCCACACCCCGAGAGACCCTGGGGGACCCCCACACACCGCCGCTACCGTTGTAACGATGTACCCTTCATTATAATGGGAATCAATCGCCGAATTCGGAAGCACACGCACTGCAACCTCCAATCGATGTTTTTATAATCTCGATCTAAGTATATACGGCTTTTTACGTGGTGGCTTAAAGATTTTTGTTTTTTTTAGCTTATGGGTAAGCAGAGTGAGTTTAATATTAAGACACTCATCTCTCCACTTTCCGCTAAATTCTGAAGGCAATGCGTCTGCGGAACTCAACGCCGCGCTTTGCTTCGAAACCAAAGCGAAGAAATAATTATTTAATATTTAATTTCCTCGTGGAATCGAACCCACGACCTATCGCGTTTATAGTCGTACGCTTAATCGTGTTTAATTCTAAATTATATTTTTAAAGGAAATAAAATTAACAAAATTATAAGCAAATAAATATGAATATAATATAGGTAACAGGTACATATTTGGGACAAATGCCGTGTTGTCTATATTGTTATTACCTTGCAAAATTACGAAAGATATTACGTTTGAATGGTAGACGGTAGACGTGACTCTTACTTTTAAGATTACATCTTATACCTATAGGTTCTATTGTTGTTTTGTATGGCTATAAAATAATATAGAAAATATAAAAATAAAGAATAGGAAAATTAAGTATTGAATAGTTTCATTTTCTGGTAACCAGCCAAAGCGCGGCACTGAATTCCGCAGAATTGGGTGGAAAGTGGGGAACGGAAGTGACTGAATGGGAACAGAGACAGAACACCGAACAGATTCCCAGGTTTCCTTTGCATATCCTGCTAAGTACAGACAACAGCGTAAAAAACCCTTTCATTTTTTGTTAGATACTGATAAATAAATTGTTCCTGATAATCATTTGCTTCCTTCTTTATTCATTAAAACAAGAAAGCCATAATATTAGTATGTTAAAAAAATTTAAAATCGATATAGGTACGCCTACGAGTAAGATATTCTTCATATAAATTGATCGGTCTTTTTATATAGTTATTTTAATAAACTGATGCCAGTTGTAGCGCAGGGGCACAAGTGTTCGACAAAGCGCGACAGGATGTGGGTTCCATTCTCAATCAAGAAAATGAAATATTTAATATTTTCATTTCTTTGCTCTGGTGTCGAGTCAAATCACGGTGTTGAGTTACGCTACACATAACGCCTCCAGAACTATGTAGAAAACAAAGAAGAGTCCTTTCGCAACCGGAATGTCTTAACACTAAGTTCCTTGGATGTCTTTGCTTACTCTACAATGTGATGGATACAGTGTAAAGCTAAAAAAAGAAAAAAAAGTATCATCTAAATTTATAAAATCGAAAGGTCACTCACTCATCACGAAATCTCAGAAACTACATGTGCTAGAAATCTCAAATTTTGCATAGGAGTTACTTATAAGACGTAGGTGCTCGCTAAGGCGGGAATTTGTAATATTCGACTTCTAAGGGGTTGTTTTTGGGGTCGAAAGTTTGTATAAAACTTCGTTACTACAAATGCTAGGAGCTTCAAATTTTGCATAGACGTCACTAGGACGTAGTCATGGAGACAGAAATTAATAATAACATAGTTCACGCGGGTGAAACCGCGAGCGGGCCGCTAGTCTATTATAAATTCTGTTCATATTACCATTTATATACATATAATAGAATATTGCTAAACAAACTCTACCTCTATTTAAATGTATCAAAACTTTCATACCATATCCAACTACTATGAACACAGCAACCAAGCAACAACCCACAATTATACTACATAAAGTAATAGTTAGCGAATAAAGCTGAATAGGGAAATTGTGAACAATTAAAAGGAACGCGGTAAAACGGTAGCTGGCTCTAAGTTAAAGAACATTCTGCTTCCGGCAACGTAAATCATCTGCACAAAGCCTTAAATGAAAATCCTTATTTATTTTGTCAATCAGAATATTTTCGTTAACATAATTTTATATTTTATGAAGTACTCATGGGTAGAGAGAGATTGTGGGTTCGATTCCCATTCGAGGAAATAAAATGTTAATGATTTTCATTTCCTCGCTCTGGTAAAAAGGTTTGCCTTTTTACCGTGCGACGTTGAGCTCGGCTTCCAGAATTCGGTGGAAAATGGGGAACGGAGTATAACCTTGGTTGTATAAGGTTGCCTCTGCCTACCCTGGTGGGGTGCAATGCAAAACACTATTATTTAAATGTCAATACTAAATTTCTATTATTAAATCAGCTTCACGCTGTATCCCGCACACAGCAGGGTAGGCAAAGGAAACCTAGGGTTAGGGCACTCCGTTCCCCACTTTCCGCCGAATTTTGAAGACGAAATAATCGAAGCGAAGCGAAGTGAAGCGTTTAATTTCTATTATTAAACAAAAAAAGAAAATTTGACTATAACCCATAATATAAGCTAGAGCAGACATAAAAATATGAGTAATTGGATAATAAAAGTAGAGTAGTAAATTACGAACAATTAATGGGAAGTAGGGAAGTACCTCGCCCGCTGCACGGTCGCGGGAACAGATTTGCTTCCGACCGCATAAATCACTCCCACAAAGGCGTGAATGAGAAAAGCTACGATTTATTCTGCTTAAAATACTGTGTTACTCGAATTATGGAAAATATTGAATATAGTAGATTATTATTGGTCTTGGATTATTGGGGGTTAATCGTGAAACTGTGAAGACAGGTTGTGAGTTCGATTCTCACTCGAGGATATTTGATTATTTTTTTCATCCTGGTGTAGAGGCAAAGCGCGACGTTAAGTTTCGCCTCTCAACATGCAAGCCAATTTCAATATTATCTCAAGTCCAAAGAAAAATCAAGGTTTTTTTTCATGATATCAATACTTGTTAAGGTACATTACAATATTACATACTCTTTATCAATTGGCAAATATTAAAAAATGTTAAAAAAAACTTTTTTTAGTAAAACCTAGTACTTTTCTGTGGACAAAAGGTGTTTAGATTGAACAGACGACCACCGGGGAGCGTTTCACTCAAAAGATATTTATTTCTGAAACATCTTAGATACAATTATAATTAAACTCGGAAGACGCTACCACGTCACTTTCTATTACTTTTTTCATTTCAAATATTTTTACTGTTGTATTTCAGAACTGGGAACTTTTCCAAATAGTTCTCATCAGACTAAAATAGTGCAAGAGAAACAATCATTTAAACTATTAATGTGTTAATTTTAGCCAATAAATAACACAGTAAGTACATTTATTATCTAAACATAAGTAAGAATTAGTAATTAAATAGAGTACCTGACGTTCAAATGTGTATTTTGGAAATATACATATTTTTACAATGTAAATTATATATTCTAAACGTATTAAAATTTCTCACAAAAAATTTTTCTTGACTAGAGTAAAGTAAACGCTACGGTTATGAGTTCGATTCCCACTCGAATTATGTCATATTTTTATTACTTCGCTCTAGTAACAAGACAAAGTGAGTTCCGCTACTAATACGAGTGGCTGAGAGTTCGATCTTCACTGAAAGAAATTAAATATTTATCAAAATTTATATTTCCCTTTCTTCGCTCTGTTATCGAGGCAAAGCGCGGCATTGAGTATCACCACTCAGCAGGCTATGGTGGAGAACGGAGTATCTTAACACTAGGTTCTCGCTGCCTACCCTACTGTGGACGGGATACAGCTGGAAGCTGATAAACAAAAAACAAAAAATGTATAAAGTCATTATGCACACTATTGCACGTTCCTGGTAAAACAAAGTAAAAACCTGTGAGTGGAGGACAAATCGCAGTTAATTTATATTCTAATCTGCATAACATTAATTATGTATATTTTGAACGTGATATTTATTATATAAGTAGGTAATAAGTATTTAATTTCCAAGCTGCAACCTTGTTCCTATAAAATTACAAAGTGTTTTTTACCGACGGGGAAAACCAAGAAACACTTCTAATACTTATTGAGGTTGATATTTAAGTAAATCTATTACCTTGCTATATCAGTTTCTGGAGTGAGACCTCCCGGACGCTCAAGGAAGCGCTGGTTGGATGTCGTGATGCAGAATGAGAGCCAATGGTCTAACCACCGAGGACGCAAAAGACCGTGGAAAGTGGAGTAGGTTGAGTAGGAAGACAGACCCTGGCTATAGCCGGGATTAATGCCAGGAGGAAGAAGAAGATTTAAATAAATCTATATAGAAAAATTTGTTTATCTATTATTTAGACCCAAATGTGGATTCGCCACGAGTATTATTTATCAAAAGGCTTCGCGCACAAAATACTATATTAAAATTGCTCGTAAGCGAGATAGTCTCTACAGTCAACGTTGTGCTTCCACTGATAACTGTTTGTTATCAATAAAAATAGGGCAGCAAACACCATAAAATCTAAATAGAAGGTTGGACACCAATGTTCTTAAATTGTAAATTAACTAAAAGCAGCTTTAGATATTTTTTCCACATAGCAAGGTAAGCAAAGCTCAGCAGAGAGATAATCCAAGTTTTGAGTTGAAGCTGTGGTGAGCGAGGAAATGAAAATAATTAAATCCCCCCGAGTGAGAATCGAACCCACAACCGCGAAACGTCGCTTTTACAGTCAGACTTTATGTGGTTATGTCAAATACATACAGTGGAATTGATAACTTCCTTTTCTTACAGAAGTCGGTTAAAAATAAAATATAATGAACTAATATAGAAAGTTTTAAAAATATTCCGTTTTCTCAAGCTTTAGTTCTCTAACAAGATAATATTCTATTGTTAAAAAACAAAATTGTTATTTATTTATTATTGGTTAAATTCATGACTGCTACAGTGTTGTTTATTAAACCCAAGTATTATGGTAAACCCATTGTATTATGGTCCACATGAAAGATATATAAAACAATAAAATTGTCCGTCTGTGGGTAAATATGTTGTTATGCGTATGCATATTTATTTTTGTACTAACAATACCTATTTGTTTGTAATTATACAACGAAAACAAAATTTATTACTGTAAATATTTTTTATTAAATTGTATAAAATAAAAATTGGAGGTTTCCATTAAAATTACTTCCTTTAAAATAATGGGGACCAAAAATTTAAAAGTTTTGTGAAATAAAAAGCAAATTGATTTGTACCGCATTGTAGCGTAGTAGGTACAAGAGACCTAGTGTTGAGACACTCCGTACCCTAAAGCAGGGTAGACAGTGGAAACCTAGTGTTAAGATACTTGTTCCCCACTTTACGCCGAAATCTGGAGGAGCGGCGGAACACAACGCCGCGCTTTGCCTTGACACCAGAACAAAGGAATGAAAATATAAATTAAGGGCCCCTGAGCCGCAACTGGACTCAACTAAATGCTTCGTTTTACACAAATAAAGAATATAAAAATAACTTAAATATAAGTATTCACTCTAACTAGAATCGAACCCACAACTATAGAGCTTAGACGCAGACGCTTACAAGACCACTGCGCCATGTAGGCCATCAAATTTTACTGCAAATTCGTCCAGCCAGGATAATTTATCTTTAAAATAGGCGGAAAATGGAAAACGATGTCACGTTTTTAACCTCACTAGGTTTTTTCATACATCGCAAAATGCAGGAAATGCGTGAACATTTATTTATAAATTATTTATTCAAATGTAGTATGTGTGTTAGTATGAAACTAACTATATACATATATATTCTTATATGTTATATATAATAAAATCTAAATGCAACTATAGTTTATCTACTTTATAATAGTACCTACATAATTTATGTACTAGTTGTAGCAACTTTGTTGCCTAAAGTGTAGGAACTCTCTTAGTACTCCCCTATACTCCCTAGCCTACCTACATTCCAACTTTCTTAGTCTAGTAATTTTTTTCCGTTCGGCATATCAAACCACTCAATAACGGAAAAAAAATATTGTTAACGTATGTACATAAATAAGCGACATTCGGCGAAAAGTGGGGAACAGAGTGTCTCAACACTAGGTTCCCAGGTTCCCTGTAGACAGAGGGCCCTGCTTTGCGAAATACAGTGTACTTAAAAAAAAGATCATTATACAAAACGTCGCTTTTTGTTTATTTTCGCGATATCGGTGATTCATCACTTAGCGTATCCTCGGACCCCATGATCGTCCATAGCCAATTTACATAGGATCGACCAACTTGTTGGTGCAAATATTTATGGGTTTTAAGCATAAAATGGATACGTCATATATTTCATAATATTAATACATTATACTTCCTTAAAGATTTATCGAAATATTGGGGAATTCTTGTTATTAAATAAATGAAACAAGGATGAAAACAAAATACATATTTATCAGCTTCACGCAGTATCCCACACAAAGCAGGGTAGGCAGAGGTAACCTAGTGTTAAGACACTCCGTTCCCCACTTTCTGTGCAATTCTGGAGGCATTCCTTGTTGAGTAGTGGAGCTCAACGCCGCGCTTTGCCTCGCCACCAGAGTGTAGAAATTAAAATATAAATTTTAATAAATATTTTATAACCTTGCGTCCAATTCACCAGAAACCCACAACCAGCTACCGTTTACAGTCACATGCTTGTACTCCTGCGCCATGACTGGCCTCATAGGTATTTATAAAATGCTATATAACATAAAATTATTACAAATTAACCTAAAAATATGCGAATATTAAATATTGTTCTAGTTAATTGATTTTCTTGTTAAAGGGGTGGTAGGTACCCACTTGAAATATTTTGTAAGCCGTAATAAAATATTGATGGTAGAAATTTTCATTATGTAAAACGTCTCTAGTAACAAAAGGGACCGGTTCGAGACTCGTATTCTTTGTTATTTAGTTTAAAGCGTTTTTCATTCCTTTGTTGTCTTTTTAAGAGATTTTATGAATCGTACAATCAGAGATTAATACAATTACTAGAATTATATTATTTTCTTACTCAAGGAAATGGATAATTCCTATTTTCAATTTCTCGGTCTGGTAACGAGGCTCTAGAATATGGCGAAAAGTGGGGTAACACGAGGTTCCCACTGCCTACCCTGCTATGTACGGAATATATCGTGAAGCTCAACAAATATGAATCATAAAAAAAACCAGAAAAGGAACAGGGAGACCGACTTTCGCATGCACATAAGCAAATAGTCACACCGAGAGCTATGCACGAAAGAGCAATGACTGCAAAAGAAACATGACGTATCCGTACCGTTGGCTTTGTAATCATTTACTTTGTTTTTGTTCGTAATATATATATTACTAGTGGACCCGAACGCGGCTACGCCCGCTTGAACTATATGAATATTTATTAAATATATTTGTGAAATTATTTGTTTTCAATAGAGAGATGCGTTAAGCAAGCTCATTTTGGGTGACGTTTTCTAACAACAAACTTTGCAAATAGTTGCTTAGCAACGACGGTTGTTATTAACATGACGGAACAAATTGCATGTCAAATTAATAAATATTTTAATATATTGGTATATATCGAAAATAATACGATTATGAGAAAAAAAGTATTCTATATTCATCCCGAGACCCTCAAGTATCTCTATATGAGTGTTTTGTCACAATTAAATCAGCGGTTTGGGCCTGATTGCGTAAAAGAGAAGAAGAACATCCAGTTGTTTATCCTAATTTAATTTAACATAATTATAATAATCAGCTTCATGCTGTATATCAGGGTAGACAGAGGGAACATAGTGTTAAGACAGACAGGCGTAACTTAACGCCGGGCTTTTACCTTGGTGCTAGAGTGAAGAAATGAAAAAAAAAGAGAAATAATAATCAATTCTCTCGGGGATCGAACCCATAACCGTCGCGTTACAGTAACACCCTTGCACCACGAAGACTATTTAGTTAAGTTACATAAAATAAATTCATACCAAATATATATATTTTTTATTTTTATTAGTTCCTAGTTACTAAGATGAATGAAACCTGTAGTTAATTAAAATATAATAACTAAAATTAAATTATATTTATACCACGTGCTAATACGTTGCGGTTGAGTCCTCGTGATATTTACTTGTAGTAATTATATTCTATTTTTACATTATCTCTTATATTAATAGCTATAAATCAGATTTACGCTGTACACAACAGGGTGAACCTAGTGTTAACACACTCCGTTCCCCACTTTCCGCGCAATTCTGGAGACATTGCGTGTTGTAGATGTTGTTTAAAAAGTATATGTAAAAAATAAAAAAATAAGTCTAAGCGCCAGGATGTTAGAGCGAGGAAACGAAGATATTTAAATAATTCACTCCCCGAGTGGGAATTGAACCGACAATCGTCTCCTTTACAGTCCACCCCGCATATTTGTTTAAGGCAAGTACAAAATAACAAAAAGCTTCAATGTTAGTCTTAACTATTAGGACAAAACTGGTCATAGAATGCAGCAGGATTCCGCTCGTATAGTGAGAAGATTCTGTTTACAGTCAAGGGCACTAGCTACTTTACAAATAGGGTTTAGATTAGATCCTTATACTATCATTGCCGATTTGTATATTTATTGATGTCAGCTTCACGCTGTAACCCGCATATAGCAGGACAGGGGGAACCTAGTGTTAAGATACTTCGTTCCCCATTTTCCGCCGAGCTTTTCAAATCATTTCAAAATTCAAATTTCAAGACATTAATGTATTTTCAAAATATGTATATAACTGTATTAGCCCAAGATCCTAGAGCCGCCAGATCTACGTCATTTTAGCAAAGCTGAAATATTGAAGACTATTAGTCTAATATGTAGTTAAGACTGTATGATTCCTCTCTAACTAGAAAGTGGGGAGCTTTCAGAGACAACGCCAACTCCGCCTGGGGCCCTGGGATCTCAGTCTATATCTGTACTAAAATCAAAAATCAAATGATAATGTCAAATTTCTTTTAATTTGTCAGATATTACTGCTTAAAACTAAAGTTTGAGCAAAAAATTAATTGTGGTAATATTGAAATAAATAGATAGAATAAAAGGTTCACTTTGTTTGAAATATTTCTTTATCTATAATCAAAAAGATATTTATATTTATAAACATATAAATAATTGTCGCTGAACTTGTCATTTTATAGAATATAAGGAGATAATAAAAAACAAGAGAAGCCTGTTCGCTACTTTAAATTATAGAACACTAAAACTCGTTATCCTTGGCAGAGTATAAACAATATCACACGTAATTTATTGAAATGAAAGTGTTTGTTTGTTTTTATCGATAAAGTAAGTACTCGTATATACATATGGCGTAGTAAATTATTTTAGTATTATAGGATAGACAGGATAGCAAGAGGGAACGTAGTGCTAAGACACTGCGCCCCACTTCCCGCCCAATTTCGAAGCAGAATATTTACTGGTGGAACTCACTGTTTGTGTTGACACCAAAACAACAGAATTTATATACTACAAAATTTAATTTTATGATTCTTAATATTATAATTTGTAAATAGAAAAAAATGCTTCTTAGCGTAGCTAAAGGCAATATAAAAAAAATAATAAAAATTTGTGGGAAATTTTTCAAACTCTACATATATAATTTTTTGAGTTGAACTCTTTGTAATGGTAATATTATGAGTATGAATATAATTTTACTAGTTACCCTTTCAAGCAAAAATTACTGAATCAATTATCATGAAACTTTGAACACGTATTCTTAGAGATTTATTACAAAGAACATAGGAGGTTCTTTATTAAAAAATATATTTTTTAAATATAATCCTTTGGCTATAATATAAAAATCAGTGTTCACGAGCCAAACCGCGTTTGAGTGTCTTGTATACTTATAAAACTGGGTTAGGGTTACAGAACAGGCTGGCTTATTGAGTTATCTTTGCCTACTGTGCAAAATTCGATAAAAAATAAATAAATCGAAGAATAAATGATTACGAAACAAAAAATAAATAG